>APFE030885248.1:0-13089 GCA_000404065.3 Pinus taeda
TGATTTTTCTTAAATAATAATCCATTAACCCTTTGTTTTAACCATTTCTTCTTAATAAATAATTAAATACATAAATATATATAATTTAATAACTTTATTTTTTCCATATTGTTTAATTCTAAAACACATAAATAATAAATAAATATATATATATATATAATATATAATAAATAATTAAAAATGCATTATTATATCCTAAAAGAAAATAACCATGTAAAATTTGTAATTGTTTCTTACTTTGTTTCACACACTCCATATTTTTTCTTAATTATCTCTCTGGAAAGTGCTTATTACGGTTACAAATCTTGACTTAATATTTAGGGCATAATTTAAGGTGTTTGATGTTAATAAAATTGAGACATAATGTTAAATGTTTAATAACTATCCTTTTAGAAAGGTAGCGGGACACCATATCTTTATCATCATTCTTAAACTAACTCATAAGTAATTAATAGCTATTTACAGGCCATAGGGTATTAGGGTGGATCGCTGCCATTTCTGGCTGCCACTTTATAGGCAACTTGCCCCTAGGTTTCTTATATAAATATTAATCAGTGAGGACCGAATTGAACACCATAATTTAAAGTAAAATGTCTCGCTGCATTAACAGGCCAAATCCAAATTTAAAAAGAAAGGGGAATCAACCACAAAGTTTCCCAAAACCAGACGATTGTTTGTGGGGATATGTTGGCTTAGAGTTTAGAAAATCATCGTTTTAAATCTAACATTTTCAAAAGTCGTAAATCAAAAACTAATATTTTCAAACTGCCATAAATCGAAATTTAAAGGTCGACCTAATTACCTAAAGGAAAGGCCCTCTGTCTTATAGATCCCTCTAATAAGTCTCAAAATATTTGAAGAAAGACATTTTCGCTTTCTACTTATTAAATAATTTTAAACAATAGCTAGCCGCTTCAGCGTAAAACATCTGTAACCAAAATTTAAAGATTTTCTAGTCGTAATTACTACAACAAAACCCTTCTCAATTTGGAAGATCTTTTACTAAATTTCACCAGTGACTTCTCCGAACTAAAAGAAGTATACACTGATGTACTATTAATTTACCAGCATTTGGAAGGACATACTGTTAAAATTATACCGGGATATGCAACTTGGAAGTTTGGAATAAATTCTCCTGTTTTATGGAACTACTGGCTATGGGAAAATTTGTAGCCGCAACTTGCAGAGCCATATTATGTGAGTGATAAGTCACAACTAGAATCAAAAGTTTCAAGTAATAGCCACACTCGAAAGTTTTCTTTGTCGCAGCCTAGCGATAAAACAATTGATTTTTTTTTTTAAGTGGATAGAATCATTAGGATGTGACTGTAGTTTTTTTTCGTTAGATCATTTATATCGAGGCTTTCTACATTAAAATGTCTATAGGCCCTAAGAGTTGAACCTAGGATTTGATACCATATGTAACTGCCCTGAAATAAAAACATCTAATTAATTAGATTAATCATGCGATTTATAATCAACACACAATTTATCAACTAATTAACATCAATTTCAAAAATATGAGTACAAACAACTTACTTGTGGCGATGATGTTTCTCACTTGTGATTTCAGGGTTGAATGTTAGTTGAATTCTACTAACTGTGACAAAGTCTTGGGGACGACTCTCCACCCAACCGTAGGCTCAATTGCACAAAATCTTGCTACAACTAGCTACCCCCGAGCCCTCAATCAATGTACTACTGCTAGGGAATCCTTTGTCTCACAACACTATTCTCCCAAGAGAATGGATGATGGAATGCCGCTCATCTTCCTCACCATCTATTAAATAGAGCAAACATTGGAAGGGGAACCACATGCACACACTCCATGTGTCAACATGCAACTTTACTACTTTTTTGTTTTATTTCTTTTGTTTTTACGTTTTGATAGCTTTACTGATTTTTATTGCTTTCTTGTTTTATTTCTATCTATATTTATTTAGAGCTTTAGTATTGTTATTTATTATTTTATTATTTTTTATTATTTATTTACTATTACTATTTTTTTTTATTTATTGTTTATAATTTATTTTCTTGTATTTTAATATTATATTATTTATTATTAAGGGACATTACATTCAATGTGGGTTGGATATCAAAACCCATGGTGGCAGCACTAGGGCAAAGTAGTGCAACCTGCTATTAGCATGAGTAGGCAGTGGATAAAAGAATGTTGGCCCAAAAATTAGGGTTTTAGCTAACCTTCTTCAGAATTGACTCAGGGATGTTTTCCTTTGGTTTTTCAGGGATGTATTTGTCTATTTATCATTATGGATATACTTCACAGTTGTCAATATTTTGGCACTTCGAGATACGGAACAGGAAGTGAACAAGAGGTGTGATAAAATACCGTGTAACAGATGCCCCTTAAAGCATGAAGGTAGAATAGGGAGTGATGGTTGAGATGCTTTACAAGCCAAGGCAATGACTAGAACAACGCCGTCAACGGACCTGCAAATCAATCATATACATATACATAGCTAAAATCTCTGATAAACATGCCTAGTGATAAATGAAGAGGCATATAATGATACATGAATCCATAATGTGGATGCAACCATCCAAATAGAAGGGATCATGTGTATGGACCCATGGTATGGTTGCAACCAGCCAAATAAAGAGGATCATATATATGGACCCATGGTGTGGTTGTAGCCATTCAAATATAGAGTAAAACATCTGTACAATCATGAATAACTCATAACTCCACTCAACCTAGATTTTATCAGACAGAATCCAAGGTATTGTGCTCTATCTCAACTCAATCAATGTACAAATTCTAACATGTGAATAGATGTGTCAAATTTGAACATGATAGAAAACCACCTGATCACCTGTCAATGATGTAAACCGTTAACAAGTACGAGATAAACCACTAATAATCACAATGTCTCTCAAGGTACAATCAACACATCCATGAATATGAATAATGAAGCTCAAGTCGAACACATGTGGAATCATCTAATTGAAGGTCAATAATGTAAACATGTCGTTGAATGTGAAGAAATTTCCATTGAGGCATGCAATCTCTAAGGTACTGGAAGGTAGTTTCTAGATTACTTTCCCGGATAATGGGTTGAATTCGACAAGAAGTGATATATCGAAGGAGGGCCATAATGAATCACACATCATCAACACAAAACAAAGGATGTAGTAGAGTAGATAAGTGTGATCCAAGACTATGGCAGAAATTCAGACAGTGTATAAACGACAAAGAACTACATAGATGACTTCTCTTGAACATATCGGTGATACGACTCCAAAGTTTGGCAGCATTTGAATCAACATTGGATCAAAGGTCTTGATGACGAAGTGGTATAATGAGATGAGAGGCAAAATGGAGTTCCCAAACCCAAAAAGGTGACTAAGTGAGGATGTTCCAAACACGACACGAGCAACATATGAGTGTCATGTTCAAGAGAAACATGTTGCCTTTACAAAATACAAGAGATGATCGCTTTCACTTCACCCCCACCATTTCTAGTGAGTACCCATTATTTTTAATCGCAAGCTTGAAGAGGGATAACATATGCTTTCCATATAAGTTCATCCTTTAGATGAATCCATCTTAGTAAGTTTAACGATTCCTAGGAAGGAAAAACTAGGTCTCGTCATGGTGACAAGTCCCACGTCATTTAAGTTTTATGAGTTTGATGGAGGGGAAACTCAACATCTTTTTTCATGTTTAGAGAGTTTGAAAAAGAAGTGAAAAAGAAAACTCCAAAGGTCCCTTTTCGTAAATTGTCTCTTGAACCCGAAAAAGCAGAAAACCATATCCAAGAGAACCTCTCAGGCATGTTCAACTAAGGTATTCCATTTTTGTACAATAGTCTATCTCATTCTGGAAAATGGTTAAACTTATACTGAGTTGACCTCTTTTCATTTACTTCTATGAGTTCGAAAAGACAAGTGCTCATAAATCTTTTCATATTTCAAGTATCAAAAAGAGCTAAAAGATGACTCCTCTTGGAGAAACAAGTGGTATAAAAGGATAGCAACTAGTTTTGGTCATGATGGAATTTCTCAAAACATGTAAAGGTCAAGAGGCTAGCTAATAAGGCCACTCATTGCATATGTTCCTCAGGAAAAGGTAAAACAACCAAGTGAAAGTGAATGATCAACCAAAGAGATGGTGGCAATGGAATGGACAAACCAAGGCTCATATAGAAAAAATCGGCTGATAAAAATGACAATCACGAGATGCAAAGTGGAAATGGTTTCATTTTTACACAAACTTGAAACATGGGAAACTATGCTTGAGGATACTTGAAGGTGGTTTCATTTTTTCACAAGCTTGAAACATGAGAAAAAACTATGCTTAGATTTGGTTTCATTTTTACACAAGCTTGAAATGGAAAAAAACTATGCTTGGGTTTGGTTTCATTTTTACACAAGCTTGAAACAAAGATAAACTATGCTTAAGATAAATTTACATGCCCCCAACATAATGACTTAATTCAAGGTACATGCCCCCCCAAGATTCATTTCATTCACCTAAGTAGACTATTGATTACTAATAGGTGGATGGAATGAAGGTTCACTTATGAGATCAAGTGAAAGACTTGATTGGGATTTTACGAGATCTAATCAAAGACTCAAATTGGAAGCGAATTTGTTTCATTTTTTAATAATCTTGACACAGGGAAAGAACCATGCTCATGACACCTTTTTTCATTGTTTATTGAACTTGACACAAGTAAAAGAGCTATCCTCATCAAAACCTATTTCATTTTTTAACAAGGTTGACATGGTAAAATAACTATCCTCATGGGGACCTATTTCATTTTTTAACGAAGTTGACATAGTAAAAGAACTATCCTCATGGCCCTTGTTTCCCTTTTTAATGAGCTTGACACAAGACAAGGAACTCTGCTCCAAGTTCTTGATCACAGACCAAAAGAGGCCATGGCTTCCAAGAGGTTCTCATCAGATGGGAGAACAACACTTTGGAAGGGATACATGTCTAGGGATCTGTTGATGGCTCTAAAATCCTAGCACCAATATTGGGGATAACCACCTGGTCCGGACCTTAGTACAATTCCTTTTCCATTTGGTGTGGTGGCTTCCACTGGGTATTATGGGACCAATTTCCCTTAGTGAATGGTTTAATGGATGGTTGTTTTGTAATGTATAATGGAGAGGGTAAATGTTTTATCCTATAACTCAAAATATACAAATATATTTATATAACCCAGGTATTCTGTAAAGAATGTGATTTTTGATTATATCTCATAGATCAATAATCATATAGATGAATTACTAATCAATAGAAAGATGCATTCAAATATAATGATTACTTTGTTTAAGAAATTAAACAAAGTAATTATTAATAAAACATATTGCATTCATAACAATATATATATATCGCTGACATATATATTCAAAGGATAACAATTCTAAATCCTCAAAAATGATATGACAAAAAATTATTTGAAAAAAGCATAGATATATATATATATATATATATATATATATGTATGTATGTATAATATGAATATATATATCAACAATAGCAACTTTTAAAGGGAATGCTTCATCACAAAAGGAAATAAGACAAAAAGAATGATAAGAATACCACATGCATTTGAATCCCCCCTATGTAAATCACACTTTGATTCCACTTTCTTATTTGAGAAGACTTCCAAGGAAATACAGAAGTGCAGGTCTTGAAAAAGTTTCTTTCACAAAAAATGTAGAACCTTGATCCACTATTGATTAAAAAAATTTTAGAAGTACAAAAGTGCAACATCTTAATTCAAATATTATACAAATTGAGGACCTTTGTTAAAGGAAATGAAAGGGTTTAAATAATCAAAATAAAAACTAATTGTCAATAAAAATCGCTATGAGTTGTTAAAACTGTAAACATGAAAATTTGGGATTAGATTCATGAAAATAACAATGCGATAGCTTTTGAAATGATCCATTGTATCCACTTGTTCTCTTGTGCTTGCAACTGAAAAATTGAGAGCATTGGCTGAATTTCCAGAGGGTGACTCATCTTGGAATGTAGTTGGGCTATGTACGTAGCATCAGAGAGTTCAAGAACCATGAGATTGACTGCATCGGAAAGGAATTTCATGGCCATCTTCTGGCTATGTGGCTTGACTAGAAAAAACTAGAATTCATCCCATGTCAAGTTTTTCACCTTGCCGATTTGTTCTTCTCTACTTGCCAGCTCCTGCCTCCATTGATTTTCTAGTGCTTTTTCTTTCAGGAGTTTTCTTGGAGAGAAGTTGGAGATCAAGTTAGACATATACAAGCTGTCATTTACTAACCTAATTACACCATTCATTGTAGCCTTGGATCTAGAAGTCTCTCTTTCGACTTTTATTAACTGTGATTCCCACTCTGAAAACAAGATTTCCTTGTGCAATTCTTGTATTTTTGGTAAATTGGAAGCCATGCTTTATCTGAACTTTTCCAAGAGATAAAATTTGTTATCTTATCATCTGCTTTTTCAAACTCTAGTTTGGTTCCAACTGCCTATTCAATAAGTGACGCGGAGATAGCACACAATGGGTCAACCAATGATATTTTATGGAAAAAGATGTTTAGATGCCGAGATAAGGCTTTGGTTACTTCCAGGCCTTCTTTCTTGAATTCACTACCCTTCGGATAACCCTTGAATTTCTCTATTTGTGATTTTAGCTGTGCAATTTGATCTTCCTTAGCCTTTTTTTCCTCTTGAATTGCTGTTTGGAGCTTGCTGAGTTCTTGAGACAATTTTTGTTGTTCCTAGAGAGCCTGTTGATCAATATTTTGCTTCTCTAGATTCAACTATTCTTTTAGTTGCTCATTCTATTGTCTTTGCTTTGATAGTTGTTGCTCAAGCTGACTAATCCTTTGTTGTTCTTCTGCTGATTCCCCTTCAAGTTGGGCGATCCTTAAATCCTTTTCCTTGATTAGTTGGCTGAATTTGGAGGATTTGTCCATTTTTTTGGCTATATAAGCACATGCATACTGAGATAACTTGGTTAAATCCTCAGAAGGATTGACTTCTGAGTCTTTCCATACCACATTCATTAGTTCGGCATGAGGAGTTGAAAGAGGTCCTTGGTCAATTTTCCTCCTTTTTCTTTGCCTTTTGATCACAACCCTATGCTTTGGACTATATAATACATCTAGGGGTGGTATTTCTTCTACCTTTAATACAATCTCTTCTGTACGATTCTCAGGAGTTATTTCAACATCCTAATAAATGTTGGGTATGCCAACTACCCATTTAATTGGAATATTAGTAACAACAAGCTCCTGTGTTGCTGGCGATTTCGATGTAGTGAGGTTTTGGGAGTCATTCTGGTTCTGTAGGATTCTCATGAATTATTTCAATATCCTACTGAATGTTGGGTATGCCAACTGCCCCTTTAATTGGAATATTAGTAACAACATGTTCCTATGTTGCTGGTGATTTCGATGTAGTGAGGTTTCTGGGAGTCATTCTGGTGACTTTGATCAAACTGATCCCATTCCTTGATTAAGGTGGCATCAATGTTTACATCAGTATCTAAGAGCTCAACGGTCCCTTCATTCGTCTGCTCCTTCTCGGGACTCTTCTCCCTTTCAGGGCTCTTTTCCTTTTCAGGAGTCTTCTCCTTTTTAGGAGTCTTCTCAGTAGTTTTTTCTTTATTGTGGGCTTCTTGCTGCACTATAGGGGTAGTGGCCAATAAATCTAAAGGCAGTGTTTGTAACCTCTGTGCCCTGAAATGCATAAATTTATCTCTTCCTCCTGCTCCTAATTTGATCTTTTCTAGATGTTTCACCCGCGAGAATACTTCAACTGAAGTGAACAAGCCATCATATTCATCTGTCTCATGTTCAAATTTGGCAATCTTCACTTGATTGGTGAAGTTGTAAGCCACTGCTCTTGGATCATATTGTCTCTTTGGAATGACTGCTAACTTGAGAATTTTTATCTTCTCTATTTCTTTCTCTGCATGTTTGAAATCATGTAGTATGTAAGTACCACAGCGGAGGGGAAATGGAGGCCACATTTGTTTCTTGGAATCTTTGAGATTCCTTGACATTCCTATTTCTGTTATCTGGTAAGTTATTTCCATGGAAACAACTTATCAGGGATGTACAAATGGAGAACATGTGGATCTATGGTGCTCCAAAAAATTCTGAGATAGGTGAACATTTCTTCACCAAACCAACTGCTACTTAATGTTAGGTCAATGCTGGCCTCATCTGATAACCGAGGAGCAGGTTTGTTGAATATGGCCTGATGGACGAGTAAAATAAAACCATGAAAAATTCTATATATATATTATCTTTATAATGGGCCTTCCACAAATACTTATGATAAATGTGAATTGGAGTTGGGTCTTGAGGAGTAAATTTCCAACCTAGGATGGGGTAGTCAGATTGAAACAGATGGTATCCATGGTGTAGGCGCTCATATAGAATGAAGGTATTGTGCGTGTAGTTACAAACCTATTTCTTCTATAATCAAGGATTTGGTTGGCCATTTTATCTGATAAAATGGTTGCCCAATCTATGATATAAGAGGATTGCTGCTTCCATTAAAGACACCATTTCTATAGTAAACCTAGCTGAATCAGAGACTCTAAAGAGTCTACATAACATAGCGCCAACATAGAAATAAGGGGATGCCAAGGAGTCTATGGAGTACATACCAGAAGATTCATGCTTATGTTTGTTCGGGAAATGTCTCCATTGCCTGATAGGGTCCGAATCTACATCGTTCTCCCTGGCAAAGGCTTCAAAAAATGCTTTATTGTAATGTTTCTGTGTTGGAAATAATACTGAGAGGGGGGTGAATCAGTATTATCAAGGTAATTATTCCGTTTTCAAAATAACTTATATACGCTACTTCAGGTTAATTACAAAGAAAGATTGGCCATTGAACCTGCGTACATATCTATAAAGGACAACACACTCTTCCAGATATTCAATCACTAATTAACCCAGATTTTCAGACTTATAGATCAAACAAGCACCACATCTAGCAGATCAAAATCATACAAAGATACTATCATTTAGGCTTAAAGATTATGACCCATGAATAGACCTTATCCTTCCTTTTGCGCTAAGGTTCCTCCTTCCTTCAGATCCAGATCTGCATCACCACCCAATATACCAGCTCTAGCACTTTATCGGATCTTCAATAATAATTCAGATGGAAATTTGTCACAAGATCTCCTTCCTCTTTTATAGCCTTAGGCCTTCCCCAATACCATGGTCCAAAACCATAACATTTCAATACCATGAACCCAAAACTGGGGATCAACACATCTGACGAGACGTTATGGTCCAAAACATAGGTTCAAGTTCCAAGATCTAACTACCATGGACCAAAATAATGATCCCCAACATATACGTGCTTTTGTAATGTATAACCCACGTGTATACGCACCTTCTTCTAGATGAACCTACGTATATGTCTTTTTCTACTTTCTGAGTGCCTGAACTGAGATCTGATACCAAAGAAGGTTGCCATCAAGGACAACACCTGTGCCATAATGCCAACAATCTCCCCCTTTGGACTTGATGGCAACACCAAGATCATTCTCCCCCTTTGTCATCAAGGGCAAAGGGTTGTGCTCCCCCTGAGTACATGCTGAAATTTCTGTCCTGCTGTGCTAACCATGCTCCCCCTGACTGTAGGCAAGATTTGCAAAAATATGTTCTTTAAGAAGAACCAAGACTTATGCAACAGTACAAGACCTTCCTATCAGCAAAAGACTTAATACATACATCCATCACCCAACCAAGTGGGGATCATCCATCCAACCAAGTGGAATACATCAGAAATTTACATATGATGACCACATACATTACATCTTCATCCCAGTCATAGTGGGGAAACCAAAAAAGGCCGTTACATGATCTTGACACCATATAAGAAAGAGATACATGACATAGAGACGAATATTTAGAACATGAAAAAGTCATCAACAACTGATAACAGCAGCAACTGTCAATCATCATTCAGATCAGCAACCAAGATTTCCTTCTGTTCGCCCTCTGCCTTTGTTCCACCTGAAATCAACAACAGCTATGAACTTGAACCAAAAGCTTCCAAAATAATGCCAACAATGCATTATTAGAAGATTATCTGCTCCCCGTGAACCTGTGCCGGATGGTCTCTGTCAGACCCACATCAGAATATCTTCAACCAGAGCCTGCTCTTTCTGATATCCATCAAGCCTCCATGTACACTACTTTCTCTGTACAAAACGACGTATGTACGCGGATACACCTTATCCAACACGCGTACACCCATTTTTCTTTGAAACTGATAAGATTTAACAACAAGATGATACATCAACAACTCCCAGCTTCTGTCTGAGATATTCAAAAGTTTCCCTGGGCAGTGGTTTGGTGAAAATGTCAGCAACTTGTTCCTTAGAAGGAACATACCAATTTGACCTTTTGTTCCAACACTTTTCCCGAAGAAAGTGATACTGATTGGTATTGCTTGGTCTTGAATGCATGACAGGATTTTTTGAAATGCGAATTGCACTTTATAACACATAATATGGATAGGTGGTGACAAAGGATTTGAAAATCCGCAAGGTCGCACATCCAAGGAGTTGATGCAGCAAGACAGCTGCCACATAATCCCGCTTCAGCTGTAGATAATGCAATGAACTCTGTTCTTGCTGAACCAGGATACAATCTGGAACCAAATAAAGAAGCTCACCACTTGCCTCCTGCAATCCACGCTTCGGCCCAATCTGCATCTGTATAAGCAGAATGTGGATCTGTACTCTAGAATACCATAAGACATAAGTTTTGAGCCCCTGAAGATATATATTTTTTCCCTTGCTTTTAAGGGAGGAAAAAAAAAAAAAAAAGGAAAGAATAAGAGCATCTGGAAAAAAATGATTGATTTCTATCAATAGGGTGGCTAAAAAACTGACGCAAAATTCTCTTCACTGCTTGAAGGTGAGTTTCTTTTGGATTTGCCTGAAATCTCCCAACTATTCCCACTGCATGCATGATGTCTGGTCGGGTACCTGTCAAATAAAGTAGACTTCGAATCATGGATCTATAGGTTGGCTGATGTACGGCTGCTGATTCATCATTTGCACTAAGACTGCATCCTGTAACCATGGGGATACATACTGGTTTCGCATCTTCCATGCCATACTTCTTCAGAATCTGCTTGAGGTACTTGGTTTGAGATAAGAAGATACCTCCTTCATTTTGTTGGATTTGCAATCCAAGAAATTATGTCAGCTCTCCAAGCAAAGACATTTCGAATTCTTTTTGCATCACCAAGGCAAAGCTTTGACTCATAGCTTCTTCATTGCTCCCAAAAATAATGCCATCTACATACACAACAAGTATTAGCAATTTGTTATTTTCTATATTGACATAAAGATTGCTATCTGCTGATCCTTTTGAAAAGCCTTGTTGATGAAGATATTTGTCCAACCGGTAGTACCAAGCCCTTGGAGCATGTTTAAGACCATAGAGAGCCTTTTTCAGTCTGCATACAAGATTTGGATCATTCCCAAGGATGAAACCATCTGGTTGCTCAATGTACACTTCTTCTTCTAAGTCCCCATTCAGAAAGGCTGATTTCACGTCCATTTGAAAGACTTTGAACTTTTGAAAGCTTGAGAGAGCAAGGAACATTCAGATGGCCTCAAGTCTAGGAACCGGAGCAAAAGTTTCTTCAAAATCTATCCCTTCTTGTTGAGCATACCCTTTACAAACAAGTCTAGCTTTGTTTCTAATAACTTCCCCATCCTCATTCAACTTGTTCTTGAAGATCCATTTTGTCCCTATGACATTCTTATCTTTTGGTCTGGGAACTAACTCCCAAGTGTTGTTCTTTTCAATCTGCTCAAGTTCTTCATCCATTGCCTTGACCCAGCTTTCATCTTTGCATGCCTCTTTTACATTTTGTGGTTCAGTGGAGGAGAGCAATGCCAAGTAGCTTGAGGCTTATGCAATTGTTCTTCTAGTTTGAATACCTGCTTCCTCCTGTCCAAAAATCTGAGATTCAGGATGATTCTTCTGAACATACCTAGATGGAGTCTTCTCTTCTATCCTTATTTGTTCCTCTGGTGACTCTTGAGGTTCTTCTTCATCATCTGTCTGATTTGGAGAGTAGTCTTCATCTTCTTCGATATCTTCATGATTTACTTGCCTGGGGATGTATCCTTTTTCATCAACCACTATGTCAATGCTGTCAACAATTCTTCCAAGTCTTTTATTATAGCATTTATATGCTTTGCTGTAGGGAGAATATCCAAGGAGAATGCCTTCATCTGCTCTAGGTTCAAGTTTTCCAATATGTTCATCCATATTCTTAATATAGCATTTGCTCCCAAAAATTTTGAAATGCTTTACCGAAGGAGTTTTACCATACCAGAGCTCGTGTGGAGTTTGAGTGTTGTTCACTCGGACATTTGTTTTGTTGAGAATAACAACCGCAGCATATGCAGCTTCACCCTAGAAGGTTGCGGGAGTTCCAGACTCATCAAGCATAGCACGGGCCATTTGTTGGACAGTTATGTTCATCCTTTCCACCACTCCATTTTGCTGAGGAGTCCTAGCTGTAGAGAATTCCCTTCTTATTCCATGCTCTTCACAGAAATCGAAAAATTCATTTGAGGTAAACTCCACACCTCTGTCGGACCTGAGACATTTAATTTTGTAATCTGATTCATTTTCAACCAAGGCTTTGAAGGATTGGAATTTTTCGAATGCTTCGTCCTTATGCTTCATAAGCCCTATCCAAACCATCCTGGAGAAGTCGTCAATGAATAATATAAGGTATTCTTCTCCTCGAGGTGACCTGGTCCTAAATGGACCACATACATCTATATGAACTAGCTCAAGAGGCCTGTTGGCTAATCCTTCCTTCTCAGGGAAGTTAGTTCTGGTTTTCTTCCCAAACTGACATGATTTGCATATGGTGTTGTCTGGAATTTTGATGTCTGGAAGACCACGAACTGCCTGGTACTTGCATGCTTTCCTTATTTGAGAGAAGCTTAGATGCCCCAATCTCCGGTGCCATAACCAGTGTTCATCATTCTTGCTCAAATAACATTGTTGTTCTCCTTCTTCAAATATGTATAGATTGTTTGGAGTTCTTTTGCCTTCGAT
>APFE030885248.1:14954-49475 GCA_000404065.3 Pinus taeda
TTCAAGCGATCAAGCTTCTTCAGAAGGACCTGCTCTGATACCAATTGTTGGAAATAATACTGAGAGGGGGGTGAATCAGTATTATCAAGGTAATTATTCCTTTTTCAAAATAACTTATATACGCTACTTCAGGTTAATTAACCTGCGTATATACGTGATTATGCAGAAGGAAACCCGCGTATACAAAGCAAGCTTTTACTTTACTTAATCTTTTTGATGATGATTGTTAATCTGTGATGTAGAATCAAATAACAGTAACCAGAGACAGTAAAACAGAGCAGAGAAACAGTCGCACACAAGAACACAAGATATAAGGTGGAAACCCAATGTGGGTGAAAACCACCTGCTGCAATTCATCTCTATCTTCTTTTCAATTAGAAACTTCTTTTACAATATACTGGTGCAGTCTTTTTACTAGTACGTAGGCTGCAACCTGCAGAGAGCTACAACTCTCTCTCGTTTTCCAGCTTCTCTTGGAAGGGAGCTACAACCCCCTTAGTTCTTGCACTAGCCAAGATACTAGTACGTAGGTGCTGGCCTACAAAAAGGCTACAACCTTCTCTTTCTTCCAGGGACCACGTTTCATCAATTTTCAGACTGGATCCATGAACATCAAACGATCATCAAGAAATTCTTCACCAGCCAAAATCCTTTTCACCAACTAGATCTAAAATCAAGTAGATACTTCTCTGCCAGATGTACCCAAAACACAGTACCAGAAACTACACAACAGAACCCAGAACATAGCAGCAATAAGCAGGAACAACTAGATCACAACTTGAAGCATATACGCTATTTCAACAGTCTGTACCTTGCGTGCATACGCATCTGCGTATGGAACAACGTGTGTATACACACCTTCACTTCACCTAAATTGCGTGTATACATTCCTTTTCTTCACTGAACCTGTGTACATATCTATAAAGGACAACACAATCTTCCAGATATTCAATCACTAATTAACCTAGATTTTTAGACTTATAGATCAAACAAGCGCCACATCTAGCAGATCAAAATCATACAAAGATACTATCATTTAGGCTTAAAGATTATGACCCATGAATAGACCTTATCCTTCCTTTTGCGCTAAGGTTCCTCCTTCCTTCAGATCCAGATCTGCATCACCACCCAATATACCAGCTCTAGCACTTTATCGGATCTTCAATAATAATTCAGATGGTAATTTGTCACAAGATCTCCTTCCTCTTTTATAGCCTTAGGCCTTCCCCAATACCATGGTCCAAAACCATAACATTTCAATACCATGAACCCAAAACTGGGGATCAACACATTTGATGAGTCGCTATGGTCCAAAACATAGGTTCAAGTTCCAAGATCTAATTTCCATGGACCAAAAGAATGATCCCCAACATATACGCGCTTTTGTAATGTATAACCCGTGTGTATATGTGCCTTCATCTAGATGAACCTGCGTATATTTATTTTTCTACTTTCTGAGTGCCTGAACTGAGATCTGATACCAAAGAAGGTTGCCATCAAGGACAACACCTGTGTCATAATGCCAACATTCTGTGGGCCCGGCAATTGATACATCTTCTTGATATCTTCTGCCTTGAATGTCTCGAACACCATTTCATCGGTTGTATAGAACGCCCTGTCAGTTATGTTGATACTTTCTATAACCCATATCACCATGTCATTGTATGGTAATAGTTTTGCTCGGGCTGCTATTATGTGGAGGAAGGAGCTGGCTAAATCATAAAGAGTATTTTTTGATTTATCAATTGAACCAGCCGTTGCTCCTTCTTCTTCAACTTCACTTGGATCTTTGGCCTCAAGTAAATTATATATACCCTCCCATGAAGTCTTGTCGAGGCCCGCACAGGTAGTATCAACTATTAGTACCAGCTTAGCTGGTTCATATTTTTCCATGACAGGGGCCTTTGCTTTCTGAGCTCTCTTAGACATTTTTTCTAGACTGATGTTTTCGGATTCGCTCTGCAAAATGAAATAGATGGATGTAACAGTGTAAAAAACTTGTTCAAAGCTAATACACAACACGAAAGACTAACAACAGTTAAGCGCGAATGGGTGATAGAAATTTTTTAATATAAGCTACCACGGATGAAATCCTTGAAGGATTCAACCATAGTTGCTTTCTTAATGATTTCCCATAACTTCCAACGTGACACGTTAATGCCGTAATGACATGTCGCATCGCAAATTTATAACGGTCCTTTTAAAATGAGTACTGTGACTTCCCGATCGACAATTAGCGATAATCACATATCGCAGATCAGGAGGTACGTTATGCTTAAATGTTTCTTTTGGATATTTGCGATTGCGACTAATGGTGAGATGTCATGGGAAGGTGGGATGACTTTTAAAATTAATAAATCATTTTTTTTCTTTATCATTGATTTATAAATTTATCCCGCAAATGTTCGTAATCTCTCATATTTCACCTTTATCGAAAATCATGCTTAATAATGAAATCGTATGGGAAGATTTCAAAGGGGATATTGGTATGTGTTTTATGATTTCAGCGATGCGCAATTGCGATTGGCTTATCGCATCGAAGGATTTATATGAACACTTGGAAGGGATTCTTGATAAGTAGCGATATGCGATTTTCCAATGGAGTTATCGCATCCATGAATGTCAATGGAATACCTTAAGTCCAACATTGAAACAAAGGATTTGCGCGATGCAACATACTCCTTTTACAGTTGTTTTATGATAAGGTTTTATTATAATTTAAATCGGATCGGACCTTATCAAGAGGACTTTCATGGGTTGAATAGATTTGCAAATTGCGATTGTTATTTAACTTATCCTAAAAGTAAAAGGCCTATCATAAAATTTTATTTTCAAATGTTTTATTGATTTTATTTATATTTCTAAAAGGGTACCCATTTCTTATTAAAATCTTTTATGAAAAATTTGAAATGGGGAGGGTTGTTGTATAGCACAACAATTGGCAATTCACTGGGAGAAACAATTATGTCTGAAAAATAAAGCAATATCTAAACTCTCTTAGTTTTGAAACAATTGAGGATAAAGAAAACCTCTAAGAATAGCTAAACAAGAATTAACTCTAAATAAAATAACAGTATTTTGCAATTTCTTTTACAATCTCTTAAAAATAGAGACGTTTCAGTTTTTTTCAAGTTTTGATCGGTTGATAAAGATAAATTAGGGGGCTCTTCCAACTTTGCTTTTAAATTTACTCTTTTGTTACAGATAGTGCCTCTACTTCCGGCAAACATCTATAGTCTCGGTAGGGTTACCTTTTAACTATAAATCATTCATTGTCCCATTCATCTAAGAGCATAAATTTTGAAAGATAAATTCAAAAAGATATATTTACATATATTTTTTGATTTTTTTATACCTTCAATTTTTGTTAAAGATAAAAAGCCATTGTCCTGGTTTGGGAGCCAGCTGATGACAATGCCATTCAATGGTTGTAATTGAATTGAACAAGCTGGCTTGTAATGAGACCCCTTGTCTTATGATTATAAGCCATTACCCTGTTTTGATATGCAGTATTGTTAATGTTAGTTTAATTAGTTCCCTATGATCATGGTAAGCAAGCTCATGGTGAGACCTCTTATCTTTTATATCAGACATATTTTAGAATTACACTCTGAAAAATCATAAACTTAGTGGATGGGGTGAATGACTTTCTCCTTAAGAGTTTATGGATGACAATTTTAGAGTTATTGATGCTAATCTTGGAAAAGTCTTTACTTTTTATGAATAACCTCTCCTAACTCTAATAAAACTTAGAATGATTTACAGTGTTTTCAAGTTTTTGGAAGATTTTGTAAATTTTAAAGAGGTCTTCAGAGTTTAATGTTTTATTCAACTTCCCAAAACTGTAATCATTTCCTTAAAAGTTTCTAGAATTTGAAAGCAAGTATTCACAATATTCACTCAAAGAGCTTTTCAATAGTAAAAGGCTAATGGAAGACTATTTACAACATTATTTTTCTAAAAAAACAAACAAGCTTGCATAAAAAATATTTACAGTTAAGAAGGGGTTACCTCCTTAAGAAAAGAATTTCTTTAAGATAAGCCCATTCACAGGAAGAGAATCTCTCTTTCTTGATAAATATTTTAGTATGAATGTTGATGAGCCTATATTTTCAATGATTTGAAATGGTCCAAGCCACGTCTTTTGAAATTTGGTATGTTTACCTTTGTCTTCATGTGCTTTGTCCCATTTCAACACGATATCACCAATTTGTAATGTTTTTGTGCCGGTAGAACTTGCATCAAAAGAAGATTTAATGACTTGGTGATGTTTAGCATGAGTGATTTTGGCCTTCTCTCTTTCTTTCTTCCTCTAACCGAGTTGTAGTCAGTTAAAATAGTTCTAACTATTGGAGGAACTAGTAGAGGTCTAGTAGTGGAGCATCACCAACACCACACCAGTTATCTGAAGATTCACTCATAAATAACTCATGCATGTCGTTTCATAGGAAGACCCAGTTGAGATTAGAGTTAAGGGACAATGTACTATCAATTGTATAATTTTCCGAGTTGTACAGATGGTGCATGCAATCAGTTGAGGGCCTATGGATGGATTGCATAGTTATGGAGTGCAAATTTTCCAATTAAATACAGACTAATTCTCTCAGGAATTGTGTAAAGAAATAGGGGCTTGGCAGGTATAATATTTGGCTAAATGTTGGCTTGAGATGGCTTGTGAAGTAGAGAGTTATATTGTACTAGTGCGAGAATTGTTCAAGATGAACAAGCATTGTATTTTCTTCTCATATCTTTCGGTTAATGTAATATAGACAGCCAGGGTTTCTGGCAGTTGCTTTCCCCAGAGAAATATGGTGTTATGTGTAATTGATATTCTTCCTCTTTGTTCTTATTTTTTTCATCGATCAATTTTTGTTTCTGATGAAGAGTAGAGTTGATTCTTGCCTTGTGTTTTAGCATATCACATAAGTTGTTGAATCTACAGGAAAATATACAAAAACCCTCTTATAAATATGTTGGAAAGACGTTAGTAGAAAAATGTTAGAAGAAAAATAACCAATAATAAAAGGGAAAATACATCAAAGGGAGAAACAAAACAAGAAAAAGTTAAAAAGCATCCTTGTACTATTGAAAAACCACCATCAATTGTAAGAAGAAGTGCAAGGCTTGATAAACCAATACATGCACAGTCTTAGCAATCTCCAGAATTTTTCAATTTAGAAGAAGAAGTGGAACCAAGAGTTCCATCACCAGTTGCAAGTTTGGCTAGGAGAACCCAGAAATTGACCCTATCCAATAAGAAATTTACGACTACATAGAGTCTCTAGAACAAAGAACTACGAGAAAAACTGTTGAATCATCCTCAACCATAGAAGAAATTATTCATTTTGAACCTCTAGAAGAACCCCAAATTGTAAACACTCTCAAATAGGAAATCTATGAATTGAAGGTACTAAATAGACATTTGAAACAGGAACATGAAATAGTAAAGGCACAAAATGAAATGCATAGAACTCAAAATGACAACATCTTGTTACATCTTGGTTTATGATATGAGAAAAATAATAAACTGAAAGATAAAAATAATTTTCTTAAGAAAAAGGTCATAAGTTTGCAGAACAAAATCTCGATGAAGAAACCAAGGATGGCAACAGTTAGTGTCAGGAAAGCAAGAAGGACTAACTTAGATTTTTTTCTAAGGCCTCTGAAGATTCTCAGTGGCATGCAATGTCTTCTGTGTGGGGGAATGTTGAAGCCCAAAATTGTCTCTTTTTTACCACCTTCTTACACTCCATCCTCCTTCATTTTGACTCTAATAACTCTAATTGAGCATTAGTCTACAAGGTTCATGGAAATAAAAAGTATTTAAATATATGTTATTTCATAAGTTTCATTTTTCTTTATTATTTAACTTAATATTTGCATGAGCTACTAAATTGCACCAATTCTGCAACTAATGACTAATTCTGTAGGAAAGTCGAAGGTTCTATAGCTTCCAAAATTCCAATTGAGTAATAAGACATATGGGTAGGTGGATAGTAACTAGCACAATGATATTTACCTATATTCATAGTTTGGATCGATGATGAGAACACCAGATAGGTCCAATCAATGTGAAAGTCAACCAACGAAGAAGGGTTCGAAGGCGAACCATGTGAGCAAGGAAATTAATTGAAGTAAATATTTAGCCTCATGATTTGCTTATCCAATAGAAAATCATAAGGAAATCACGAGATATTATCTTTTTATGACATTTTTAGTATTTATTGAGTAGGTTAGGCTCATAAATCTCTAAACAATTATTTGATGGAGGTTATAAATCTACCTCTTGACACGACAAACACAATCTTGCATATTGTTTGAAAAACTCTTTTTTACAAGTTATAAAACTTTTTTTTATTTGACATCCTTGTTTTGTGCTACTTTTATGCGTATATAGTCCTTTGAAGAGTCCGGTTGTTGCCTACATCTCACAGGAGGGCCCCTTGGAGTTGTAAGATTTTATTGTTTTCAATTAACATTTGAATTCTACATTTTATATCGTGTTCAATTCTTTCATCTAACTATCTAGTTTGATTGCTAGTGAATTCTTTTGACAATGACCACATAGTTTATAACAGAGCATGTTTTATTTAATAATTTTGTTGTAGGATGAATGAGTGAAGCCGAGATATCCTATGGACATGATAGGTGGTATAAAAAAGTTTGAATTGATTTAAGATTTGTAGTATAGTTTGAGTTACATCTGAGTTTAACTTACATTTGAGTGAAGAGTATTTTTATTAAGTGTGACATTTCAGATTAGTTTCTCTTTCTATTAAAAAAATTTGGGTTTGATTTTAGAGTAATTTTATTTTTGCAAATGCAATGTTTATTTTTGCAAAGTGTGATATTTCTTTTAAGCAAGTGTGATAATCCTAGTTTCATATTTCTTTCAAGCAATTGTGATCTTTATTTCAAGTAAAGTGTGATATTTCATTTAAGCAAGTGAAATAATTTTGATTTCATTTAAGTAAGTGCAATAATTTTGATTTCATTTTTGTTAAAGAGTGACATATTTATTTTTATCCAAGGATGATGAAAACATGAGCAACTCGATGTCTCAATTTAATCTAGGAATTGCTTTAATAATCAGGACTTCTAGTACATACAATACACATACACTTCATCAGTAAACTAGCCCTAGTTGATAATTTATGTAGTAACTTAACATCACTTAAATTACCAAACAGAAATGATCCTTGTAACCACTTGTTATAATAGACTTGTTTAGACAATATCTCTTAAACCACATATTGGTTTCTACGGAAATTTGGTGAGGTTGTTACTGTCATCTTTATGCATCTTCTCTCCAAAAATCACAACCAATGGATTCATGAATCTCAAGAAAAATGAGAAATCGTTGTAGGTGACGACGACCAATTTCATTAAAAATATAAATTGATTTAAAAAAAATCTCTATTTATTTACCATAATATGATGCCTTTATCCTCCAAATTTTGAGACCAACAGATGCATGGTTTGAAAGATATGTTTAAATAAACTTTTGACCTATTTCATATTTCACACTTTCCAATGTGGCACAAAAATATACACTACCAAACCATTTTAAGGCCAAAATGAGTGCTTCAAAAGGAAGATTGTATTTTTACATATATTACCATAACATGCCTTCAGAGTTTCATTTTAATGAAGAGAAGAAGTTGATGTGCAAAAACATTGAATTCTAGTTTTATTTGTGCATAGTGGTAAAAAGTAAAAATCTGCCTTAAAAATATCCTCACATATTCCTTAAATTTTCTTTTTTTTTTGGAGATTTTCTCATCTTTCTCAAATTGTTATATTCTATAAAAAATACATATCTCTGATTTTTATAATTTGTTTTCTTTAATTTGGAAATGATGCCGAAAATTTCCCTTGCAAAAAGGCTACCTCAGGAATTTTTTGTAGCTACAATATACTACCAGTAGCTACAAAAACTGTGTTTTTTACTTTTACTTTGACCACTTTCCTTGAATGCCTAGTTTGAATTTATTGTTCTTTAACAAGTGCCACAGCATATCATTGTCATGTAAAACACCATCCAACCATCATATTTAAATTTAGAGTTATGTATATATATAAACTAATGATGGTGCTACTACTTCGGAAAAAAATTAAACAAATTTTGGCATGATCAAGTTTTACCTTTATGAAGTCTTGAACTGGTAGCGTGTGTTAATGTAGGAGAAAGACCATTATCTCATGGCTGATTTGGCATTAATTTAACTTGGATAATCTGCCACCACATATGTATTGACTAACACTTGACTTGCTCCTATGATTACCTTGCTCCAGGTGGACTAAGAATCTTGGCTAATAGGTGGATGATCGTCATGATTTGAAGCCATATGCAAGTCATGATCCATTCCTAGAATGCTCATAACCATATAGAATTACAAATTTGTATTGATTTATGTAAGAATTTATGATTAGACGTTGCTTCTGATTGTTATAATTATTCCAAATTTGCTAAATTGTTAGAAAAGAAAATGAATGAAGATGAGTTGTGGTGGATTCCATCATGCTACAGTTGAATGACAATATTTATTGTAACAAAATACAAACATATTGTTACAATAAACTACATGTTGTTGTTGACACCATGAAGCATATAATATTCACATTTAACCCATAAACGTACAATTCAATCTATGTGAATTGATTTAATTAAATTCAAACACATAAATAATTCATTGGATTACTGACCGCTGATGAAAATCATTAACCAATGTGAGAGAACTCACAAATAATGTAAATGAGTATCAAGGTACAAGAGTGCATTCTAAAAGGTATGGATAAATGTGTTGAAGTCGAGTCACCTGCAAGATCTGACAATCAAGAGACATTGAGGTATTCCCTTGTTGTCAATGAGGACATATTCCATTGATGTATGCAAACTCCAAAGGACTCAAAATAATATCTGATCTTGGACCTAGATAAGGTGTTGAAGTTGATGGGACAAGATATGTTGGGAGGTGGGATTTAATGAGTCTCACATCAAACAACTTGAGCATAGAACCAAAAATGTTTATAAGAGCCATCATAAAATATTGGAACCAACATGAACTTACATAACTTATTTTGAACATTTCTCGTCAGTTGCCTATTTTTCAAAAAAGGCTCACATATGGTTACACTAGTAAATGAGTTTTCATAACTAGAATTATTTTTCTCTTTAATAGTTTACTTTATTCATTACAATATCCTACACTAATTTAAGAAAGGAATTGATTCCTCAAGTGTAGGAGTATATCCAGTGAAGCAATGTGCAAAACAAGATAACAAGTATGCTCATATTTAGGTTTGAAATATGTGCTTTGTTATATACTAGAACATGAGGGACCAATTGCTTTGATTTAGATGATGTCATGATTTTTTGAAGAGAGAATGGTGCTCTAGCTTAATAATTCTCTAGAACCAAAGTTTAATATAGCTATGATTCCCTTTGTTCACTTGCTCATTTGGACCATTATGTACGTCATCTTCTGCCATGACATTTAGATCTCCTGTTATTGGATGGTTGATCTTTTGGAAGCATAAATGATCTAATGATAGGAATATCAAGGACTCCTTGATTTGAGGTTATAATGGTTTCTCTCCATAAAATGTGGTCCATGATTCTTTCATTTTCTTTGGATCTTCTTCTAATTCATGAAATTTTTTCCTAGACTGGAGGTATGCTCCTGAACATTGTCAAGATTTTATCCTTCTAAGTTGCAGATATGTTTCTTACCAATTCTAGGATTTGAGTGACTTCTTGGAGTAGCATTCTTATTTACTCAACAAATTCTTGAACATGCTTAAACTCTTCTTGATGGTTGATAAACCTTGTTTAGCACATGGTTCAATACATGGGGGTTATTATAGTACCCACAATTGATTGAAATTCATGAATCCTATTTATCATGCTTTACTTATGCAACAAATTGTATTCCTAAGTTAAATTCTATGTTTACTTCCCTGAAAATAGTGCAAATTGTTTTGGTCAATTCATTTGAACTAGAATTTAGTCACATTTAAATCATAAATTTGTGTTCATAAACTTATGAAGTGTAATGCACAATATAGGAAAGATCTAATTTTTGAATTATTTATGAAAAGAATCACTTTGTAAGCTAACTATGAAAGAAGAGTTCTAACTTATATAAAGTAATTGCACCTTAAAGAAGTCAACACAATCATCATTCAAACATTTTAAAACACTTGCCATCTAAATGTTTTATTATGAAATAATCAAATAGTCATTTAATCATTTAACTTATAATTCAACGAATGAGTTATGCCATTGAAAAGAAATAAGTATTAAAACAATTAGATGGTTCATATGAATATCCTACAATGTGTTTTCACACCACACAAAACTATAAGCAATGGGAAACAAAAGCATACATTCAAATTAACTATACCTAAAGAAACGTAATGAAAAAGGAATAATGCAACCCTTACACAAGGGGCTCTCTTGACTTGGTGAAGAACTGCTAAAGAGCCACTTGACTAAAGTTAACTCAACACAAATGCATGGGAAAATATAAAGCTGATGTTTGACATTAATCAAAGGATAAAATATAAATTTGCTACATTTGGTTCATAAACATATACTTACACTTAGCCTCTCTTTATCCTTTGCCTTCCTCTAGCTTGAATCTCTTCAAATCATTGATGTCCTCTCATATTTATACATGTAACTTTTCATTCATAAAAGGAAAGAGGTTGCAACACAATAGAACCAATCCCTAAAAAAGTGGATCTACAACATTTATCTTATATGTAAGATAAAGGAGATCATTTGAATACCTAATGAAGATTATGTGGAAGTCATATGGATATCATGTGGATATCATGAGAAAGGAAAATGGAATTAAACATCCTAAATTCCACATACCCAAATTCATACATGAGACTTGCTGGTCAAACACAAAAGTGCAATTTTGAGGGAATAATTTTAATAAATCACTTTTGAAACCTCATCTAAACATACACTTTTTGTGCTTTCTAAGGATTCTGCTCATAAGTCATCTAAAAAACCATACTCTGCACAAAACCCATGTTTTATATTTTCTTGATTCATCTTCATCGAGTATTAAATGATGTGGAGAAACCAACTTTAAACATGCCTTTTATAGGAACTCTTTGTAGCTACAATTTTTTTTTTATAGCTTGAAAAATGTTGGAAAAAACAATTTTTTCTAAGCAATTTAGGAAAAGAAAAAAAACCTTTCCAAGTATCCATGAAATCATTGAAATGCTAATATGTCTTGTGAAGTTTGTACAGGATGAGAATGAACATATATATGGTAATGAAGGTAATAATAAATGAGGAATAAAGGGAAAATTATGGATATTAAGTAAAATTACCTTCAAAATCATATCAAAATAAGGTACCAATTCTCCCCCACACCGGATAGTTTGCATGTGCTCATGCAAACTAGAGAGGTAGCTAATCTTCCCAAAACTAAAGTAAATTGATCCATGTATCCTCCTCTATTTGTCTTTAGATGTTCTTATCAATGTATTATTATATAGAGCTAATAAGTTAGCTTTCTTATACCATTTCTTGGAAAACCTAGACAACTTTCTATTATGGGATGATAATTATGTATTTTCATTGTATAGCTTACAAACACTATCCCCTTAATACATTATGTCTAGCCAAGATAATGAAAATTTTCAAATTATGTTTTATCATTTCAAATCAGAGGTCTCCAATCACTTGATTGATTGATCAAATGTTTGAATCATGGGGAAAGAAAGAAATTCCCTAATGCAAGAATGATATAGGAATTTTATCAAGGTCATAGTGTTATGGATGATGATGGATGGAAAATGCAGTATGAAAAACAAGGAAGTCGACTTGTGAAGGAATGACAAGCTTCAAAAATTTTAAGCTCATGAAATCCATGTTAGATGACTACCTATAAAGAGAGATTTCTTACCTAACTTTACCTATTTGTGTGATGCCCTAAGAGACAAGCACTAAAATTTAGTTGCATGAAATGGAATGGAATCAGTTGGAAACCGACCAAAGAGAACTCATAGTATAAAATTTGAAAATTTTGGTAGTGGTTAGTTATGTTGTCCATGGAATTTTGGGAGTGCTGCTGCAAATGATGACATGTTAATGGATGGCTAAGATAAGTTTGTCCTTATAGATATACCTATAACCACTTCTTGTAGCAAACTTGTTTAGCCAATATCTCTCAAACTAGAAATTGGTTTCTAATGAAATTTGGTGAGATTGTTACCATAAATTTTATGCATATTCTCTCCAAGAAACACAACCAATAGATGCACAAATTTAGACAAAAATTAGAAATGGATATAGGTGATGATCACCAATTTCTTGAAAAATATAAATTGGAATATCTTGAAATTTGTGGTATTTATTTATCATGCCATGATGCATTTATCCTCCAAATTTGAGACCAACGAATGCATGGTTTACAAGACATGGTCAAACCAATTTTTGTCATGTTTCATCTTCCACGTTGTCCAATGTTGCACAAAAATATACATCATGAACTCATTTTATGTCTAAATTGAGTGCTTTAAAAGTTAGACAATGTATTTTTACCTATTTTATCTTAGCATGCTCTCAAAATTTCATTTTGACAAAGAAAATAGGTTGTGCAAAAATATTGAATATAGTTTATTTGTACATAATGGTAAAAATTAAAAACCCGCCTTAAAACCTTGTTCACATTTTCCTCAAATTTGCATTTTTTTCCCAGAATTTTCGCTACATTTTTCACAAATTATTAAAGTATGAAAACTCCCATTCTCAAAATTTTCCAATTCTGTCCCTTCAAATTGTAAATGACTTCGAAAATTTCCCTTGTAAACAAGCTACTACAAGAATTTTACATAGGTACAATAGATTGCTAGTAGCTACATAAACTATGTTTTTTACTTTTACTTTGACCAATTTCCTTAAATGCCTAGTTTGAATTTGTTGCAGTGTAATAGATGCAAAAGCATGTCCTTTTCATGCAAAACACCCTCCAACCATAGAATTTGAATTCATAGTTGTGTCCATATACAAACCAATTAGGGTGCTACTATTTTGGATAAAATTAAACGAACTTTGACATGATCAAGTTTTACCTTCTTGAAGTCTTGAACTGGTAGTGTGCTGAAGGAAGGGAAACAACTAGATATCATGGTTAATTTGGCATTGATTAAGCTTCTATACTCTGCCATTGTGTTATATATTGATCAAAACTTGACCTTTATCCTAGTGGACTTAGAATATTGGCTAAAAGGTGGATGAAAATGTGTTCATGATCTAAAACCAACTCAAATTCATAATATAGTCCCATAATGCTTGTAACCATATATAAATATGAATTTGCATTGATTTATGTATGAATTGATGATAAAAAAACAACTGCTAATTGTGAAAACTAATCTAAATTTGCTAACATATTGGAAAATAAAATGAATTAAGAGTTGTGGTGGCTACCATCACGCTGTTGAAAAATGTGCAACAAGAAATGCTAAATTTAGAATGTGCTAAAAATAGAATTGCTAAAAATAGCATGTCTAAAAATAGCAGTTTGGCCAGTGAGGTCATTGGCCACATTGAGTGAGAGGTGAAACTACTAAAAATAGAAAGTTCTAAAAATAGCATTTTTGGGTCCCTTCCTATTTATAGTAGTCCCTAGTCTATCTATAGGAAGTAAAATTAATTTTGGTCTTAACAACAGCTTAAAGTATTAATTAATTAATCTCCATGAGTTAATTAATTATGGATTATTAAACTTGAAGTCTTTGTGAGATCATGCAATTATTTTCTCCCTTGATTTAGGAATTTATCCCTTGATTAAAGGAGATAAGGTTTAGTTCTATAATGAGAGAATCAGTTGACTTAGTTTAACTCAGTCAAGTCCAGTTATATTATTTTAACAAGTTGTTAAAATAATGAAATATAGTTTGTTAATATTTGCATGCATGTGACAAATATTATTTTAGATAACTGAGAATTCACTCATGGATAATTGTTGCATGTCAGTTCTGTCAGAGATCCAGTTGAGATCAGATGTGGGACAACGTACTATCAGATGCTTGGATATTTCTAGTAAGTATTCCTTGCATGGAGAAGAATATATTATAGGAGATTGGAGGACTTGTGGCCTATATATTGAGGCCTAGGTAGTCCATGATTTTCATCTTTTAATTGAAGATCATCAGAGTACAGAGAGAGTAGGATAGCTATTGAGCTAATTCTTTTGTATTGTAAAGAGGATTTCCACTTGATTGATAATACATGGTTGGGGTTTTATGCTGGTACTCTCCCCTGGATATATCTTATGTTATATGTGATTATTTCTCTTGATCAGTTATGCATGTTTTTACTTGATGTTGCTCATGAATTCGGTTATGATTTCGCTTAATGTTTTGTAGAAGTAGAACAAGTATTATGCTTTAGGAAATTGCATATATTGGTTTGTTCTACAGGTGAAATTTCTACATGGTATCGGAGCATAGTTGATCAAGGAGAGAACAGTATACTAAGAGGAGATTTCAAAGTTTTGAGTTTTGGACCGAGAGTTTGCAGAGAAGATATGAAAATTTCTATACAATTTTTTTAGAAATAAATAACAGATTTGGATTCCTTGCAGAAAAATACAAAAAAAAAAAAAAAATCGACTGAATCAGAGTTCGAATGAGGGAGATATCGCTAATTTAAAATCAGCTCCTTTTCTAGAAAATTTCGTGACGGTAGGAAATTGGAAATAGATTGGTGTGCTAGCCAAGAACCTGTATGCACTTGAGGTACAAAATGCATGCAAAGCCTTGAGGAGCAAGGAAAAGGTTAGAGACTTGGTGGTTGAGAGGGAGGGTATATTACCTCTCAACATGTAGAGCCAGAAGAAGTCTCAGACGATTGTGGAGGAGCCACGATTGGTGCAACAGCTTCAAGAGGTTGTGGAACAGCCACAACAGGGGAAGCTAAGTGGAGATTGAGTAGAGACATCTACTCATGCAGAGACCTCCAGTAGGGGGAAACTTCAAGCCAGGTGGGTTGAGGGATCACATGTAGCCATACCTCTAGGTAGGAGGTGGGGCGATATAGAGTGATGGTCCCAAGGAGGAGGGGCAGGATCCTTGAGGTACCCAACCTCTTGGATGAGACCTTCCTACAGGAGCCTTGATGTGGAGTAGCAAGAACTGACTTATTGGGTAGAGATAGATGTGGATGGATCGGTAGAGAAAGCGACACTGCAGGGAATCCTAGGACATCGCATATCTAGCAGACTGTAGCAATGCGAGAGGCACAAGTGTTTTGCAAAGTGCTAGGTGGCACAGAGAGGTGTACAATGGTGCGAGATGCATGGAGATGTTGCAGTAGCGTAGATGTTAGAGAGGGAGCACTTGTCAACAGTAGATAGAGCTTCAACATCAAATTATGTTCCTAGCCCAACAATGTGGTCAGTTGGGAATGTTTTTGTTCCAAGTGTTGTTGGAGCAAGTGGACTAGGTAGAAGTGTTGCATGTAGAACATTCCAGAGTTATAGGATCGAGTTCGAGAGGAAGCCTTTCTTGTTGAGAGGGAGTGTTGAAGAATGTGCAACAAGACATGCTAAATTTAGAATGTGCTAAAAATAGACCTGCTAAAAATAGCATGTCTAAAAATAGAAGTTTGGTCAATGAGGTCATTGGCCACATTGGGTGAGAGGTGAAACTGCTAAAAATAGAAAGTTCTAAAAATAGCATTTCTGGGTCCCTTCCTATTTATAGTAGTCCCTAGTCTATCTATAGGAAGTAAAATTAATTTTGGTCTTAACAGCAGTTTAAAATATTAATTAATTAATCTTCATGAGTTAATTAATTATGGAAAATTAAACTTGAAGTATTTGTGAGATCATACAATTATTTTCTCCCTTGGTTTAGGAATTTATCCCTTGATTAAAGGAGATAAGGTTCAGTTTTATAATGAGAGAATCAGTTGACTTAGTTTAACTTAGTCAAGTCCAGTTATATTATTTTAACAAGTTATTAAAATAATAAAATATAGTTTGTTAATGCTTGCATGCATGTGACAACTCTTATTTTAGATAACTGAGAATTCACTCATGGATAACTACTGCATGTCAGTTTTGTCAGAGACCCAGTTGAGATCAGATGTGGGAAAGTGTACTATTAGATTCTTGGATATTTCTAGTAAGTATTCCTTGCATGGAGAAGAATCTATTATAGGAGATTGGAGGACTTGTGGGCTATATATTGAGGCCTAGGTAGTCCATGATTTTCATCTTCTGATTGAAAATCATCAGAGTAAAGAGAGAGAAGGATAGCTATTGAACTGATTCTTTTTGTATTGTGAAGAGGATTTCCACTTGATTGATAATACATGGTTGGGGTTTTATGTTGGTTCTTTCCCCTAGATATATCTTGTGTTATATGTTATTATTTCTCTTGATCAGTTATGCATGTTTCTACTTGATGTTGCTCATGATTTCGATTATGCTTCTGCTTAATGTTTTGTAGAAGTAGAACAAGTATTATGCTTTAAGACATTGCATATATCGGTTTGTTCTACAGGTGAAATTTCTACATGGTATCAGAGCTAGCTGATTTGTAGAAAAATTCTACAAAATTCTACATGGTATCGGAGCTAGGCGATTTGTAGAAAAAGTTCTACATGGTATCCGAGCTAGTTGATTTGTAGAAAAATTCTACAAAATCCTACACATGCTACAGTTAAAATGTGTGATTAAGTCTATGTGAATGGATTTACTTGAAGTTGAACATAGAAAAAATTCATGGATTTCCGTTCGTTAATGACAATTGTTAGGCAATGTAAGACACCTTACGAATAATGTAAATGAGTGTTAAGGTATAAGATCACATTTTGATGGGTACACATAAATGTGTTGAAGTCGAGTCACTTGCAAGATCTAAAAATCAAGAGACGTTGATGAATTCCCTTGTTATTAGGGGGTGAATATGCTATTGATGTATGCAGACTCCAAGGCATTCAAAAGTGTAACGTACCTCCTCACCCTATCTCGTGAATTTAGCCCCTAGGCTCCATTAATTTAATTTTTTCTTCTAAGGATACCCATCATCACAGGGCATGTCTTCTAATAGTACATGAGAAATGTTACAATTAAGGCCATAGTACATATTAATCCCTAAATGTTTTATTGATTCCTTTACAGGGACCCTTAGATTCATTAATATGTCTGCTGTATGTGATTGACCATTAAAACTAATGATGGCATACAACCTACAAAATCTCTAGGTTAATCCCTACAAGCATTAATGGACATTAATTTAAAGTGTAATATCCCTCCCCTTAATAATAAATAATAAAAATAATACAAAAATAATAATTAATATTAGAAATAATAAAATATAATAAATAAAATCACTAATATAAATATTAAAAATAATAAATCATAAATGTTAAATAATAATAAATATTAAAAATAATACAAAGAAAATAATAAAAATAATAAAATAAAATAGTAATAACCATATTAAAGCTCTAAATAAGAATAAATTGAAATAAAACAAGAAAACTATCAAAAAGAAGGAAATAAAACAAGAAAGCTAAAAATCAAAAGAAAAGTAAAGAAATAAAACAAGAAAGCTAAAAAAAAAGTTGCATGTAGACACATGGAGTGTGTGCATGTGGTTCCCCTTCCAATGTTTGTTCTATTTATTAGATGGTGATGAGGATGGGAGGTATTCCATCATTCCAAGATTCTATGTTTCATTCTCTTGGGAGAATGGTATACTAAGACTTAGGAGTCAATGGCAATAGTATGTTGATTGAGGGCTCGGGGGTGGCCAGTTGTAGCAGAATCCTTGCACAATTGAGCCTGGGTGGAGAGTCGTCCCCAAAACCTTGTTGTCATCTAGCAGACCTTGATCACAAGTAATATAGGTATAAAATTATTTGTGAGCATATGTTTTTTTAATTAAGAAATTAATTTATTTTTTTACTGTTACATAAGGTTACTGTAGCTATCATGGTTGTGCATCATGACCCTCATTGTGTACACATAGTCAATATGTTATGGATCAACCTTTCAATCCAATGTATACTAGTTAGATTAGACTAAATGGAGATAGTATTATGACGTGCAAACACATATAATTGAAGCATTAGTCATACAATGGGAAGCATTATTTCTGCAATTGTTCTACATGCATAAAAAGTTCCACTTTAGAACATTATGGGCATACTATATTCCTTTATTAAATGTAAGATGATCAGTTAGAGAATCCATATCCATCTCACATATTCATACATGACCTCCTAATAAACAAGGTTAGTATTTATAACTACATGTTATGATTCCGCTAATAACTCTATTCTTGGATGTAAAATGAGTCATATGTATAAAACTACAAGCACTCTCATAAGAATACATTAACACACGTAATCTATTGATGTGCAATATTCTACCATGAATGGGTATTAAAACTATCATCCACTTAATATGCTTCTACAGATAACTTTACTTTGGAATGCAAGACGCATAAGAAAATCTATCATCCCCCTAATAAAGATGACTCTAGTATGAGCTGAATGCTTTACAACTTGAAAGTAAGGATTATCATAAAGCATATATTATACATGTAAATCTATTCATATGCATATCATGCAATTCCTTCAGTCATTTTCATGGCAAGGAAAACTTAAGCAGATCTTCTCATGGATAACTTAGATTATAACAAAGAGGAGGAGAAACCAACATATAGTACATTGCATGCATATGAAACCAACTAAAACATCACTTGGAGAGCGGAGCACCACCACCCAACCATGAATAACCTTTGATTCCCCCTGAGCTGAGGTTCTTTCCATGGATCAACTGCATCCAAATTGATCTATGCAATGGGTATTTAATACCATCTTTCATGATCTAGTTTCCATTAGCGGCGTCCCACTTTTATGAATTTTTCCATTTGCCTAGGTATTTTTTCGCAAAAGCTCGCCTTTATCTCCCACAAGGCTTTTCCTCAGAAAAACTTTCCTTTTTCTCCCAAAAAGATTTTATGTTTTTTCCTTGATGGATATTTATCTCCAATCCATCCAAGCTTACCTAGGATCACATCTAGAAGCTTTATCATGAAAGATTTATCCCTATCCCATTCCTCAATCAGATTTGGCAAGAATCTCATCTCTTGGTGTCTCGCTTTTCCAAGTGATTTATTTATTAATTTATTTAATAATGTTTTTGTTTTCAATATTACATATCACACCTTTATTTCCTCATATTAGGTTTAAAATATTCGAACACACAAGGGAGGGGTGTCACATACTCCCCACTTAAATTTTACACCATCCTCGGTGTATCACTACATCATGTCATCATTCATAGGTAGCTGACTTTTGAATCGATAGCTTTCATGGCCTTTCTATTTGATGCAATTCTACTAACATATGTCGTTTACGAGTGTTCCCAACACATCTCATTCCATAGCTACCTATAACATTGTTTTCCAACAATTTGTAAGTGATTTTAGATGTAGAAATTCAACTAGATTTACCATGATAAATATCATAATTTGTTACACAGTACTACTGAAGCAGATATGGCTTATATTTCCCATTTTTCATTTGATTTGAAGAATTCATCTAAGAAGTGGTATTAAAATTACTCAAAAGGTATAATTTCTACAGTACAATTCAATTTCAAATATGACGAATTCCATACCATCCAAAAGTAATTCCTAGGGTTATAATACCCCAAGGCTTATGGGAGTGTTTCAGTTTGTGCTCAACTAACACATGTAAAATACAGAACATTTCTAGCAACCACCTCCTCTGTTCTTACTAGTAACTCTGACCTGCCTTGCCACTCGCAACCACAAGAACATTTCCTTTCTTTCCATGACTAGGAAGGATAATTATTAAGGTATATTTAATTAGTATTGTGATATATTCCATGGAGATACAAATATCTTAGATTTTTCCTCTGTTGTTGAAACATGGGATACCATTTTTTATTTTATATATAGAGAGAGAGAAAACAAGAAGCTCCAATAAGTTTCTTAGCTGTAATAAATATGACAACTTTATGTTTTAAATATGAGTCATATAAGGAGATATGAGAAAAAAGTTAAAATTACTGCAGACATGAATTGACATTATATAATCAGGTAGCAATTCACAAGAAGGCATGAACCACGATATTAAAACAAGTATTTAACTGCATCAACAACATCATCCACTATGCTCAGTGATTGTTAGTGCATAATTATGTGTGTACATTATTTAATTATTTGTGCACACATATAACAATAATACGCACAATATATAGTTTGTAATTACCAAATTCATGTCTCTGCCCATCCTCTAAAATCACTCTCGCAAAGTTTCTTAACAAAAAATCTACGGTATATTAACATATTCTAAATTCTGAGATCCAATTTCGTCTTTATGGATATTGGGGTTATTTTCCTTGTAAGTATTTTATAATTAAAACCTGTCAATGAAACACTACAGAGGTGGATTTTCCATAGGTCTCAGTGTTTGAAATTTTGCACTCTGATACCATTTTTAATGTAACTCCTGACCCTATCCCGAGAATTTAGCCCCTAGGCTCCATTAATTTAAAATTTTCTTCGTTTACAGTTAATATTACCCATTATCACATGTCATGTCTTCTAATAGTACATGAGAAATGTTACAATTAAGGCCATAGTACAAATTACTCCATAAATGTTTTACTGATTCCTTTATAGGGACTGTTAGATTCATTAATATGTCTGATGTATGTGATCAACCATTAAAACTAATAATGGTATACAACCTACAAAATCTCTTGGTTAATCCCTATAAGCATTAACGGACATTAATTTAAGCTCACTGTAGCTATCATGGTCATGCATCATGACCCTTTTCGTGTACACAGTCAATATGTTATGGACCAACCTTTCAATCCCATGCATACTAGCTAGATTAGCCTAAGTGGAGATAGTCTTATGGCATGCAAACACAGATACTTGAACCATTAGTCATACAATGGGAAGCATTATTTCCCCAATTGGTCTGCATGCATAAGAAGTTCCACTTTATAACATTATGGGCATACCATATTCCTTTATTAAATAAAAGATGATAAGTTAGAGAATCAATATCCATCTCACATATTCATACATGACCTCCTCATAAACAAGTTTAGTATTTATAACTACATGTTATGCTTTTGATAATAACTTTATTCTTGGATATAAAAGGAGTCATATGTATAAAACTGTAATCACTCTCATAATAATACATTAACACAGGTAATTTATTTATGTGCAATATTCTACCATGAATGGGTATTAAGAATGTCATCCACTTAATATGCTTCTACATATAACTTTACTCTAGAATGTAACATGCATAAGAAAATATGTCATCCCCCTAATAAAGATGACTCCACTCTGAGTTGAATGCTTTAAAACCTGAAAGTAAGGATGATCATTAAGCATATATTATACATGTAAATCTACTCATAAGCATCTCATGCAATTCCTTCAGTCATTTTCATGGCAAGGAAAACTTAAGTAGATCTTCTCATCGACAACTGAGATTATAACATAGAAGGGAATAAACCAACATACAATACATTCCACGTATATGAAACCAACTAAAAAAGCACTTGGAGAGAAGAGAACCACCACCCAACCATGAATCACCTTTGGTTCCCCCTGAACCGAGGTTCTTGCCATGGATCAATTACCTCCAATTGAATGGGTATTTAATTTCATGATATAGTTTCCATTACCGATGTCCCAATTTTATGGATTTTTCCATTTTCCTAGGTCTTTTTTCCACAAAATCTCACCTTTACCTCCCACGAGGATTTTCCTCATAAAATCTTTCCTTTATCTCCCGCAAAGCTTTTATGTTTTTTGCTTGATGGATATTTTTCTCCAATCCATCCAAGCTTGTCAATAATCACATCTAGAAGCTTTATCATGAAAGATTTATCCATATCCCATTCCCCAATGGGATTTGGTAAGAATCTCATCTCTTGGTGTCTCGCTTTTCCATGTGATTTATTTCCTAATTTATTTAATAATATTTTTGTTTTCCATATTACATATCACACCTAGCTTTCCTTAGCTTAGGTTTACAATATTCAAGCACACAAGGGAGGGGTGTTACAAAAAGAATATCTTATCTTGGTCCCAAATAAGGTGTTGAAGTCGACGTGACAAGATGTATTGGAAGGTCGTCCTTAAAGAATCCCCCACCAACCAACTCGAGCATAGAAATAATTTTTTTTTGAAGAACCATAATAAGATATTGGAACCAAAATGAACTTACAAACTTATTTTGAACTTTGATCACTAGTTTTCCGATTTTCAAGCAAAGCTCATATTCAGTTGCGTTGGTAAACCGATTTTCACAATATGACTTATTTTTCTCATTACTATTTTAATTTATTCATTATAATATTGTTGATGGTGATGGACCTGCCAACATTAAGGGGATATCCCCAGTATGAAGTCCCAATTAGACCTCACACTATTTGGTGTAGGAGTCTCATCCGGTACATTCGTCTAGTTTCCATTTACTTAGAGATTTTCCTTAGCTCTTGTTGTTCATCACATGAGAGTGTTATGCTGGTGCCTACAAAAATCAAGGTGAGTATGCCTGGTGAGTGCATAATGTAACTCATGTCGCAGTTCTCTTACTACAAGCGAGAGAGTAAAGTGAGCCTCTAAGTGAGAGTTAATAGTACCACCAAGGAAGAGACACATGTTAACCAGAAAGGTCTATCCAACATCCATCGAAATAGTCCACAATGGATGTAGCAGTAATTAAAACTGAAGTGGAGGTATTCCACATGGATGTGATGGTCATTAGAAGCCAAACACAAAGATGGTTTGTCAAGTATCCCACAGAGTAGTCCAAAAGGATGTGATAATGGTGATAACTAGTAGACAAAGGTAGTCTTTCTAGTATCCCACATAGTAGTCCATAGGGATGAGATGACAATGATAACTAGTACAACACATTCCCAACAACGTAAGTACTAAAACAACCGAAATAGTTCAACTATCTTAGTACAGGTGAAACAAGCATGCATTACAAATGGTGAAAGAATAGTCTTACAAACATCTACCAAACATTCATGAAAACATGTTGGCCTTAACAATCTTCTGTCTTAAGTAAAAGTCCCAAGGCACATTTGTACACCATACATCACTAGTCCCAATAGTGGGATGTTAGAGACGCTCCTTGCTCCTCAAAGAATTGATTGTCTACTCTCAAGGCTATGTGGGAGGAGCCAAGGTGAAAATTCCTTTATCATACAATGGGTGGGGTATATATAGCCAAGGGTGATGCTGACCCTTGTCACTCTTGGACTACCCTCATGATCGTTGAACTTCCTATGACTTTTCAACTGACATGACTCTTCAAATTCTTGTGTACATCCATTTGACTTCCACATTACATTTCATTTAGTTACAACATATATGGCATGTAGTGGTGATGTGGCCAAGACAACTCATGACACAACTTGACATGACACTGCTGACATGCACTGGCTAACTATGGTGTCCATGTCAAGCTGTTGTGCTCTAAGTGATAGATGTACTTTTGATGTGCTTTGTCTTCTCCTTCACATGGCTTAGTGTTGCGGGGTCTTCAATGGTCTTGGTCTAGCAAGATGGTTCAATGAATGTGTTCCTTTTGCTTGTTGCTTGATGTGCTTTGTTCATCCATCCAGCTACAAGTAAGTCTTCTAGCATGTGCGATCCTTCTTCATCCCATTCGTCATATCGCCATGATCCATATGTGTACCTATTCCTGCAATTCACTCATGAGAGGATGACATCAAATCCAAAACCTCCTAGTCTAGCAAGATGCATTGTTTTTGTGTTCCAAGCTAGGGATAGATGGCAGGCTAGTAAGAGGGCCCAACAACTACGCAGTGTGCAATTCCAAGTGACAAGGTGGGAGGAAAAGTCATTGAGACAAAACAGAGTGCAACTAGGGCTAGGATGAGGAAATCTGGGGCATAGTCTTCATTGTCAGGGAAAACTGCACAGTGAACACAAGGAGACCAAATTGTGTAGTGAAGGACACTAGTGGCACCTACAAGGTGCGACCCTAAGGGGTACTTCTACATAGTTCCTTGAGGGAAGACAAGACAGGGCTACAGAGGGCCAGCTGGATAGTTCTAGTTTTTATGAGGAAGACATGATAGGGAAGTAGGGGACCAGCTGGGCATTTCTGCATAGTTTCCAAGGGGAAGACAAGACAAGACAACAAAGGATCAATTGGGCATTTCTGCGAAGTGTTTGAGAGTGAGGATTGAGATTCGGTTGGTCAAATAGATAACTCAATCCACTGTGGTCACTCATCAACACAAACCTCCTACCAAGAAGATAGTTCCTCCACATATTCAATGCATGTATGATCGCTTCTAGCTCAAGGTCATGTGTCAGATAGTTTTATTCATGCTCATTCAGTTTCCATGACTCATAACATACCACCTATCCATCCTACATAAGGACTCCACAAAGTACTCTCTTGCAAGCATCTGCACATACTACAAATCTTTCGTCCAGATTTGCAATATTTAACACTGGTGTATGTGTCAACAACTTCTTGAGCTACTCAAAATTGGTCACACACTCCTTTGTCCATTCAAACCTCTTACCTTTCCTCTACAATGATGTAATAGGATAAGAAATTTGTAATAAGTTCTTGATGAACCTCTTGTAATAACTTCCCAATCCAATGAAATATATCACCTCATACAAATTCCTAAGAGCTTCCCATTCCATGATGTCCCTTATTGTTTTTGGGTCCACTATTAGGCCATCCTTAGAGACAACATGTCCTAAATAATGTACCTCAGTTTGAAAGAAACTGCACTTGTTGAGCTTAGCATACAACTGATGCTCTTTCAACAACCCCAACACTGCTGCCAAATGCTTGGCATTCTCTTCCTCATTTTTAGAATATACCAATATGTCGTCAATGAAAACAATAACAAAGTTATCCAAATACAGACACAACACACTATTCATCAAACACATAAAGGTAGTTGGAGCAATAGTCAAACCAAATGGAACTAGAACAAACTCATAATGCCCATAACTGGTTTGGAAAGTTGTCTTGTAAATGTCCTCTTCTTTAATGTGTACTTGATGATATCAGGATCTCAGATCAATCTTCGAGAACATGGTTCCTCCCTTCATCTGATAAAAAAAGTCATGAATCCTTGACAACGGATACCTGTTCTTGATGGTAACTTTGTTCAAATTCATGTAGGCAATGCACAATCTGAGAGTACCATCCTTATTCTTTACAAAAAATACTGATGTTCCCCAAGGTGATAGACTTGGCCTAATGTATCCCTTGTCAAGAATCTCCTTTAACCACAACTTCAGCTCTACCAAATCTAGAGTGCTTATATTGTATGGTGGTTTTGATGTTGGTGATGCCCCTAGTACCAACTCAATATAAAAGTCTACTTCCCTATTAGGTGGAAACCTGAAATCTCTACGGGGAACACATCCTGAAACTGCTGTAGAACTTGGCACATGCTCAAAACATTTACATCCTCAACTTCCTTACCTTTTTTTTCGCTAGAAATATGCACTGCAAATAGCACACACCATTTTTTGTGACTATGATTTTCCTGCATAGTTGTCACCATCCTCACTGATGTTGCTTTCTTCTTACCCTACAAGACTCTTTATTCCCCATTGTCATCCAAGCACTCAATGGATTTGTCATAACAATCCAACTTGGTCCTGTGAAGGTACAGTTATTCCATACCCAATAACATACTATATGATCCCAATAGTAATACATTCAAATGTGTTGTGTTAGGCATACCATTCAAATCAAATGCACAAGCTCTTACCCAACGATGAACTCACTTCTTTGTATTTGTAGCCAACTACACTAACCAAGATTTGGCATGCACTTCTTTATTCAAACTACACTTATCCACCAAGTTAGGACTAACATAACTATAATTAGATCTGGGGTCAATCAAAATAGAAGCAAACTAATCACAAATTTTACGTCCATATCAATGATAGATGTTAGATGGTCTACCTACCTATTATCCAATGTTGCATAGATACGAGGAATGCTCTAACCAACATCCCCAATAGTCTACGCCTCCTGTGCACTATATATCTTAGGCTTACCACCCTAATTCCATGAAAAATGTCTCTTAAGGTGTTCCTTACCACACGTTCAACACTCCAACCGTCCAGTACTATCACCTCTATGTTGTTGTTGAGATCCATGTCCTTGTCTATCTACATTGAGCTTCTTTTGTGGTGCCACATTTTATTTCTCTTATGCATTTTGAGGCCTTGTTCTTTTTGGATTCCATTTACCTTTACATTTATCTTTCCCTTCCATCCTTGCTAAGATTCATTCTTACCCTTCGATAGTTCATAATAACACTTCAATTTCCCAATAAGTTCCTCCAGTGACTGAGGCTCATCATACTCAATTCGATCTCTAAAAACTAATGGAAAACCATTAACAAACTGTTGAAATTTAGCCTTCCCATATTTAAGATATAGTACATACCTCAATATCTCTAGGAACTTGGTCATATACTCCTCATCTGTCATCACTCCCATCTTTAGCTCATAAAATTCTTTGGCCCTATCGTCATAGTACCTTTATGACAAGTAATTTTTCCTGAAAAATCCTCTTGAACTCATTCCAACTCAAGTCTTCTGTCCTAATTTCTTTGACCCACTTCACATCTTCCCACTAGATATCTTCTTTACCTCTCAGGTTGAAGATAACTACTCTGGCCTTCATATTATATGTGTAATTATGCAACTCCAACAACGTCTTCAACCCAAGTATCCAAGCCTCTGCATCTTCTGGGTTCTTCAAGTCTATCAAAAGTAAGTGGATTTTCTTTCTTAAAATCATCTAGCAAGTATCCCTTATCACTCCTCCTTTAAGGATTATAACAATGATGATCATAATGCCTATCCAAACCAGAACTAGTGTAGTACCTATTTCCATCACCTCTCCTATCTGGAGTATCCAACAATTTTCCATCTTTGATTGTGTCATCCCTATCCAACCTATGACCTCCATAAGACCTACTTCCATATGCCCCATTAGTTCTATCCTCCTGCCCATGACTGATCCAAAGTGGCCCTTATGGCTGCAATTCTGACAAACCCTGAAGGAGTATTACATTAACCTTTGTCTGTTTCTCTTATGCCTGCATGATTTTGTCATTGTCTTCCTTACAACTCCTTATTTATATTTTCTAGCTTCATAATGTGCTTGCTAAATTAGAAGAGTTCCCAACACCACGCTGCTCATCTGATTGATAGGGATAATATTTGTAGTCTACCATCTTTCTAGTCATTTTGATATCTTTTCTGTGATGCATACTATGTTAGCTAAACCAAATCAAAATAAACCAACATACCTTAGAAAAATTTGGGGAGGATATCTCATCTGTAAGATCATCCAAATTAGTGTAATACATGTACAAATATAATCATGAAAACATATATACATAAACACATAACCATCTAACCATAATTCTAGCTAGAGTCCAATCATCAATGCATGACCATATAAACTACACATACCCATACCTCATGCATGACAACAACAACCATACCAATGTACACTGACAATGCACAAGCATAAAAAACATGTAACCAATCATACACTCATGATTACACACTTCAAAACAAAAACATCCTCCTTCATATGGTACAACCATGACCAACATCATGCATATGAAACAAGCATATATACCACAAGGATATTTAACACACGTGTAACTAACATGAATGCATGACCAACACACACTGCCCATCCTATCCAAGGGGTGAACCATGCTATGATACCACTCGTAATACCCTCATCCCACATCTACCCAAGTAACTAGCCAATTGGGGTAAATATGCGACAAGATGCCATTATAATGAGACTCAACCTCCTAGTCGACCTTAAAGAAGTGGAATCGACAGAAGCACATCACACAAACCTTCCACATCAACAACAAAACTCCCAAGAGCCTTCCCAACCACTTAGGTAACTTGCTCTTGGGTTCCTTTGAGGTTTTAGAACATTAAACCCCGGGATTCTCCCTTGATATGGACAAACATGCATCGAGGAGGCTCCAGACACTCCCACAACATGGGTATGTGTGCATCTGGGGACTTTTCTCCTCATACCTATGCCTTTGACTCCAATATTTGTGCCACTTTTCAAGCCCAGAGCCCAAGTCATTGCACAAAACTCATTGACACTTTCGGAAATGAATTTACACAACATAATAATCATGCATTTGCAAAAAAAATGACAAGGTATAGAATAGACCCCTACTAGCCATGATAGTCATTTTGTCAAACATGTCCCAAATATGTAATCTATAGATTTAAACAACAAATATGAGCATACAGGTCTCATACTTATCTAAGTATAACTAAGAAGAAATGTTCTCTTATATCATTAGCTGCATTATAATATATTAGGTCATAGATACATTATACATTCATTTACAAATCAAAACACGAGGAGAGCCATACATCATCACTGTCATAATACGTGCTTATAACCAGCATAATAACAACATAAATATCAAGGATACATTAGCGATAGAATCCACATATAAACCAATAGATATACACATAAGATACCAAGGAAAGAACCTCTTATTAATGAATGCAAAATCCAACTCGGGATGGGACTACCACGTTCCACTAAACCATAGAATGGTTGAGCCAATTCTCTCTTCAACCATTCACCCTCGTGCCATATTCCAAACATGAATGTGGGACACAAACCAGAGGAACCAACCAGGGCATCCTGAGGCTAAACCACCTTTCCTTAATCAATACAAAATACTCTTTATCGCAATACACACCAGATCACAAGGAATAAACAATAAAGATGTAATAACAAGCTTTAACATGATCTCCACCAAATCACTAGGCCAAAACAAGTGTTGGACTAATTTATTAACACAAATTAACACAAGTATTTAATTATCAATCCAGATTTGTAAAACTTGGAGGAAAATCCACAGTATATGGACATCAAATATAATCAAGTTTAGAAGATAAAATTTGAAGATTTAAAGAAGTACATATTACAAATATAAACCTATTTTAACAATTTCTAATTCATTTATGTAATATATGAGGGAAGAGGCTCCTAACTTAGGAGAACCAAGTTGTCCTTCCCTATAATACTACTTTCATGAAGATAAATCTAAGAGCACTAATTAATAATGGTTTATGATGCAGAAGATGTAAAAGAAGAGGCTCCTAACTAAGGAGGTCCAGATTGTCCTTCTTCACAATCCTACTATATCACAATCACCATTACTTCAAACCAGAAATGCAGAAATAACTTCAAATAAGAAATGGAGAATGAAATTCAATTTTAGTTCAAGATCAAGTAGAAGGGGAATTTAACTTAAATTCCCGTGTGTCCCTCCATATGTAGATTAGAATTAAACCAATATTCATTCAGAAATCATCACACATCTAAATACATTTGAAACAAGAACTAATCTATGAAAACTATGAAAATTGAACCAAAAAGTGCACTTAGCTTGGTGTGGGGGCCCTTCACCCTTACCTTGCACATTTGAAGAAATCTTAGCTACAACAACTTCAGTAAATCAACCAAGCATGAAAAACACATTGAAATGAAACAAGTTCTTGAAATTAGCTTCCAACTCCAAAGTGTCTCAGCATAAAACTATACAAAAGTTACATATAAATTACACACATAAGCCATCAAAGTCTTGGCTTTAAATAGAGGTTTTGTGAAACAAACTGATATATATTATCTTTAACACTCATATCTACTCATATTCACCTATCTAAGTTTAAATCATCTAATTCATCCCAAGAAATATGGTCAATCCCATAAAATCTCAAAACTGCCCTATTTCCTAAGGATTTTCTGGTGACTAGTCATGTTTTACCAACCTTGATCGGGCCTAATAAAGCTTGTTTTGACTAAACCAAGTGGAGTTAGCTCAGTCCTAGTTCCCAAGCTTGCCATTCATGCATCCAAATCGAGCCCAAGTTTCTTGCAAATATGTCATAAACATAGCTATTACGGGAATTTCTGATTCAGTCCAAAATTGCACTTAAAATTCAATTTTCATAAAAACTTCTAGAAATTGAAAAATTAAAATTAAACACCTGAATATGCATAAAATACATCAAAATGAGATGGATGTGATGGAAAATGGTTGCAAAATATAGGATTAAGTAAGTTTCCTTAAGCAAAAATAGACCAAAACTGAGGGCCAACATCTCCCCTTTGCTGATCTTCAAGCATGTCCTCATGCTTGTTTCTTCCTTTTGACCTTTTTCTTCTATATGCCGACTAATCTACTGATGTACCTGTGGCTTTGTCCCTTGAAGATGAAGCTTTCTCTTGAGATACCTATAAAAGGATATCTATGCTTTCATGTACTTCTTCTCTTTTCTTGTAGATGACATTCTTTACCTATCAGTGGAAAAATTATGGCTTGGGCTATGTATTCTGGAGTGATGGGAACAAGAATGTCTCCGATGTGTGATGACGTTTCACCATCAACATACAAATTCAAAAACTTTACACTATTCCTCCTCTGATGATAAAATGCCAATATATCATGTTGGATGAGCAGCTTGAGAGAAGACAACAAATAAAACTTGAATTTTGCAATACATTCTGACACAGGATTCATGTCCCTCTCAAATTAGCAATATCAAAAATTTTACTCAAAGGATCCAATATCCAGTTGCTCTTACATCTCACTAAAAGAAGCAAATTTTTTATGTCTAGGCATTCACTTTCAATTTAGCCACTGGTTTACCCACGCAATCTGCAAAATAGGGGTAAAAAAAACCATAAAAATATCCCAAATAGAAATGAATTTGAGAAAACTTCCCACATGGAGCCTAATTAGGCTCATTCTGAAGAAAACCCATGTTTTCGTTTTTTAAATTTCATTTTATTTTACTTAGAGAAAGGCAACGAAAAATAGTGGCTTTCAAAAATTGAAATGCCTTTCGGGGACTGAATAAATTTTTCATGATCATCAAATTTGAAATCAATTTCTCTCTTCAAATGCTTCTTCACTATCCTTCTTACCTCTTTCTGATGTTCTTTAAAAACAATTGAATTTCAAGCTTGTTTAATTTATGTCTCACTGCAACAATAAGTCATTGCCCTTTTTTTAAATCAAACACTTCTGTAAAAAAAACTGAGCTCTGCTTTGAAATAGAAATACATAAGAAAACAAAATAATCATATTGTGTTTCTTAATGTAATCTCAGGATATTGTTCCTACTCTCTGTATAATTCACCATGCAAACCAGGATTCCATTAGAATAATTTTTCATTCACTGTTCTCTGTATAAATCTTCATGTAAGCCTAATCTTCAGCACAATATATAACCAAAACCCTTTAGTTTTCAACGCTGTTTCAGTTATATAAACACCATAAAGAAACTCTTCTGCTCACTGTTCAATGGTTCATATAAACCCCTGTACTATTGATGTAATGAAATGCACACAATATAGATCCAAATGCTTAAACTCAAACTTAATACTCTGTTTTATTTTTATTGTCCATTTTTTATGCATCGAACTAAGATTTGAATAATGATCAAACTGCTTGATCGTATGTACAGGTGTAGTTGATTGTTTGTTTCACATAGGCTACGTGTATCAATCCTATTCAAAGTCCTTAGTTTATGCAATTAACACTTTATCAACAGACCCTTCATTGACAATGCATGAACATTTATCCTTAGTTCTATTAACTTCACTATTTATTTATCTAAACCTTGCATTTATAACCTTCTGAAGTCATGGAAATTTTTTGGTGTTTACCTGGCTGCCTACTGGACTCGTGGACTATTTTAGTGGCGCTTGATATGACTCATATCTCCTCAACCTTCGTTTCAACACCTTAGCGTGCTGGCTAGTGGCATAAACAGATATATAAACGTTTAAATGACAAGCAATGCTTACAAAATTTTCAGTGATTGTAATCTCGAATTTACCTTTGCGATCCCCTTCAAAATAGAAGCAAATCAAATCTCATTTTACCTAAAATTTCCCACAAGATTCCGAGAAACTAACTGGCATTATTTACTTACTTAGGAAATAAATATAGGGTATACATAGGTAAATATAAAATGATATTTAGGGTTATGGAATAAATATGAAATATATGAATGGGATATAGAATATAAATATAGGATTAGGTCTAAGATAATGGGTATAGGATGAGGAAAATGTGATGAATATAAAATATGCATTCAGATATTAATCTCAATTTTAACAAAGTCTAAAAATTTCTACAAAAAATTGAATTTACAAGAGAAAAATTGTGCACTTACTATTCTTGTACTTCCCTGATAGTATTGGATGAATGTTGTTGTTCTTTAACAATATTGGATGAAGTTGTCTTGATCGAATATCATAGATAGATAGAAACATAGAATTTATTTATGCCTTTTGTTCTAGCATCCTTCATTGATTCTGGTCCATTGATTGTCGATGCCGTTCAGGTCCCTCTGCAATTGGTTCATAATAACTCAGGTCCCTTCTGTCATTTACATTTTTATGCAATATATACATGTTTTTGCTAACATTTCAGGTCCCTCTATAATTGATTTCAAAAATATTTCAGGTCCCAACTGCCAACAATACAAGTTCCGTCGTCAATTCAGCTGCACAACTAAGTTTCTTTTGCGTACCTTCCCCCTTGTTGATGGGAAGACTTGTCCTCAAGTCATGTTTATTTTGGAGGATGATTCCTGCAAACTCAAACTGAAGAAATGGTAAAACAAAATAGAGAATTCATATTGCCCAAACAAGTTGGTTTTCCGATATGAATTTGAGTTTGTATTGTGCCACTTTCGTGGATTTTCACAACCAAACTCCTTTATTATTTTTTATCTTTTTCTATTTTTTTATTTTCTTTTCTAGATGGAGGTGGGGTGTAATGGAGTAGGGAAGTATGAAAATCTGATGGAAATAGGTTATATTGAAGTCATGAGGTAGTAGTAAATGGAGGGATAATAGATTGCGAGGCATACAATATGGATGATGGATGAAATCATGAACAATATGGCTTATTAAAGGCTTCTTTGGAGACTGATGTGACTTGACATGGTACTGAACTTGACTACTTTTTCTGATGATTAGCTTCATGTCTTTTTGCCTTGATCTCGATCATGTTGTAGGGTTTGTTGATGTTGGTGGTCAGCATCTACGAGCAAGCTTCAAGAGTTTGAGTTTCATTGAATGAACTCAACATCAAGTGAATTTTAACTTTGCTTTGACTTGAACATTTGTATTCATATTCTGGAATATGAATTTGACTTTGAAAATTACTTCATCCATGGAGTTCACTCCATTCTTCCTATGACCTGAAAAAACATAGCACTTGCCTGCAATACAACATTAGATGATTGAGGAAGAGAAGTGTAAAATATCTCTTCTTCCAATATATATGTAAATCATTACAAGCATTTCTTAGAAAACAAGTCCAAATATGATAGACAAATAGAATGCATTTATTTACCCCTTGAGGAATGGTGGCCAGCCTAGACCTCCTAGCGGTATTTTGTTTACAAAATATTTGTTTGATATCCTATTAGAGTGATTCCAAAGCCAAGTTGAATTGAATTCATATGGATACCTCCTGTATTAATATATTTTCAAAATGGTTTAAAATGATATGGTAAAAATTATAAGGAGTGCCATGTTTGATAGAGTTGCTTGTTAATTTTTAACTAGGCCAACAGTCACTATTTGAACTGTAACTTCTTCGATAAAGATCGGATCAATGTGATTACACTTGGATATTAAATTATATTCATTTTTGTATTTCCAGTAGAAACAGGTTTTAAAAATTCTTAGTCTTGATATCACAAAAGTGGTGATGAACAGACCTAGGAGGCAACGTTTTACTACGCTGGTTTGAAGACATGCAGTCACTAAATGTGGCATAAATTCTTCATTTCATCTCCAAATGGGATGATTCAAATTGTGTCTTAAACTAGACTTGAATATATATCTCCCATATAAACAAGTTTTGAAAATAGGATGGTTTGATATGTCAAATATGCCAATGAACAGTTAAGACCTAGAATTGTTACCATGCAGATTTTTCGACAAGCAGTTAGTATTTCAAGAATAACTTTTTCATATGATAACTAATTGAAGTGATTCAAATTGATTTGGAAACTATATTCCAAGGGATATCTTCCCTATGAAATTCAAATAAAAATGTTTCCATTAGACACCTCAAATATAGACTGTACTAACTCTGTCCTCAACATTTCACTTGAGGCCTAGTTTTGATTTTGATCACATTTTTATTTGTGATATAAATTGAAAACTTCAAAATGGATTGGAAAAATAGGTTTCAAGAGATATGTAATAAAACATGATTTCAGAATGATCCTATATGGTTACCCAAAATAGGCTTGTTATTACTACATTTTGCCATGTAGTCCTTTCAAATGAATATTGAACAATGATTTGAAGAAATTGTTTGAAACAAATTTATT
>APFE030885249.1:0-13511 GCA_000404065.3 Pinus taeda
CGGTAAAGCACTTCAAAATCTTTGGGAGCAAATGCTATATTAAGAATACTGATGAGCAGCTTGGCAAACTTGAACCTAGAGCAGATGAAGGCATTCTTCTTCGTTACTCTCCACATAGCAAAGCATACAAGTGCTACAATAAAAGACTTGGCAGAATTATTGAAAGCATTGATGTAGTGGTTGATGAGAAGGGATACATCCCTAGACAAGTACATAATGAAGACATCGAAGAAGATGAAGGCTACCCTCAACAGCAGAATGATGAAGAACCTCAAGAAGAACCTGAAGAAGAATCAGAGGAGCAGACAAGAATAGAAGAAAAGACTCCATCCAGATATGTTCAGAAGAATCATCCAGAATCTCAGATTATGGGGCAGAAGGAAGCAGGTGTACAAACAAGAAGAACTCTTGTAGAAGCTTCAAGCTATTTGGCACTTCTCTCTTCTGTTGAACCACAAAATGTGGCAGAAGCATGCAAAGATGAATATTGGGTGAAAGCAATGGATGAAGAACTTGAGCAGATCGAAAAGAACAATAGTTGGGAGTTGGTTCCTAGACCAAAGGATAAGAATGTTATCGGAACAAAATGGGTCTTCAAAAACAAACTGAATGAAAATGGAGAAGCAATTAGAAACCAAGCCAGACTTGTTTGTAAAGGGTATGCGCAGCAAGAAGGAATAGACTTTGAAGAAACCTTTGCTCCTGTTGCAAGACTTGAAGCCATCCGAATGTTTCTTGCTCTCTCAAGTTTTCAAAACTTCAAAGTATTTCAAATGGATGTGAAATCAGCCTTTCTGAATGGAGACTTGGAAGAAGAAGTATACATTGAACAGCCAGATGGGTTCATTCTTGGAAATGATCCAAATCTTGTGTGCAGATTGAAAAAGGCTCTCTATGGGCTCAAACAAGCTCCAAGGGCTTGGTACTATCGTTTGGATAAATATCTTCATCAACAAGGTTTTTCAAAAGGTTCAGCAGATAGCAATCTTTATATCAAAGTTGGAAATGATAAATTGCTAATACTTGTTGTGTATGTAGATGACATTATTTTTGGCAGCAATGGAGAAGAGATGAGTCAAAGCTTTGCCTTGGTCATGCAGAAAGAATTTGAAATGTCCTTGCTGGGAGAACTAACATATTTCCTTGGTTTGCAAATCCAACAAAAGGAAGGAGGAATCTTTTTATCTCAAACCAAGTATCTCAAACAATGAAGAAATATGGCATGGAAGATGCAAAACCAGTATGTACACCCATGGTCACAGGATGTAGCCTCAGTGCAAATGATGAATCTGCAGCAGTACATCAACCAACCTACAGATCTATGATGGAAGTCTACTTTATTTGACAGGTACCCGACCGGATATCATGCATGCAGTAGGAATAGTTGGAAGATTTCAGGCAAATCAAAAGGAGACACATCTTCAGGCAGTGAAGAGAATTTTCAAATATCTTCAAGGGACACAAAATTATGGCTTATGGTATCCTAGAGATACAGATCTTACACTTCATGCTTATACAGATGCAGATTGGGTTGGAAGCGTGGATGACAGGAAAAGCACAAGTGGTGGTGCGTTCTTTATGGGTTCCAGACTGGTATCTTGGTTCAGCAAGAAACAGAGTTCGATTGCCTTATCTACAGCTGAAGAAGAATATGTTGCTGCTGCATCTTGTTGCACTCAACTCCTTTGGATGATGCAGATCTTGCAGGATTTCCAAATCGATTGTACTCCACCTGTCTCCATCTTATGTGATAACACAAGTGCAATCAACATTTCAAAGAATCCAGTCATGCATTCGAAGACAAAGCATATACCAATAAAATATCATTTTCTTCGGGAACAAGTTCTTGAACAAAAGGTTAAGTTGGAGTATGTTCCTTCTAAGGAACAAGTTGCTGATATTCTCACCAAACCATTACTCAGGGAGGCCTTTGAATACCTCAGGCACAAGCTCGGGGTTGTTGATGCATCATCATGTTGAATCTCTTTTGATGGTTGTCTGTACAGGTTCGGGAGCACATAATGCATTATTGGCATTATGGAGGAGATCATGGATGCTGGTCTGAATGTTGCTGCAATATGTCTCTATTTCTTTCATGGTGGATTATGGTTCTTCTTTACAGATCTGGGGGAGCATATTCTTAGGGGGAGCATAACCCTTTGCCCTTGATGTCAAAGGGGGAGAATAAAGCTGAAGATTTTGAGTTTGCCATCAAGTCTAAAGGGGGAGATTGTTGGCATTATGGTTCGGGTATGATTATATGTTTCAGATGTTGTACTTGATGGCAACACCCATGGCATGGCTCTCATTTTTGATGAAAATAAAGAAGTACGCAGGAGAACAGTTCAGGAAGTGCGTACCCGCAGGTATACCGTGTAGGGACCGCGTCCAAATATGTGGGCTACCCATTCATGGGGTGCGTACCCCAGTGCACACACTTCAAGATAGCAAAGCGCCCACAGGTGGGGTTTCTCATGGTATTTAGCCGACAGTTTTGTGTTATTATGGTGTCGGCCCGTGGTATTAATCCATGATTTAAGGAAGAGCTTTACTATATAAAGCCAATGAGATCATTTGGCTTGGGCATATTTGAGTATTGAATATCTTAAGATCTGATATTAGGTTCTCGGTTTAAAAGCTTGATCTTTAGAAGAGAAGTTGGAAGCGAATCTGTGAAGGGTGATCTCTCGAGCGCAAGATCAGATCTGAGTATCTGACTGTATTTTGGCCCTAATCAGAGGTGCGCAAGTGATCAATAGTGACAGTGCATGGGTACGCAGAGGAAACAAAGGGTCAGTGCGTGGGTACGCAGAAGAGACAAAGGGGCAGCGCGTGGGTATGCAGAGGCAACAAAGGTGAATTGCGTGGGTACGCAGCGCGACAGTGTTTCAGGTGTGTACTTACTCTTTGAGTACGCAGCGCGGCAGTCTTTCTGGGTGCATACTTACTGTGATAGTACGCAGTGCGATAGTTGTTCTGGGTGCGTGCCTACTATGTAGTACGCGGCGCGATAGTACATTTTGGTGCGTACTGTACGCAGATCAGTGAAAGAAGCAGTGCATGGCCACGCAGTACAGCAGAAGTAACTCTGTGGGTGTACGCAGAGAAGCAGAGGGTGAAGTGCGTAGCGACGCAGGCCAGTAAAAAGAAAACTACGTATCTGTTTTGAGATCTTCTGTTGGTTGAATTTTTGATAAGGTGTTCTGGGTTCAGTTCTGTTATTGTTGATCTGGTTATTGCAGCTGATTGTATAATTTACATGTACTTGATGATCATTTGATGTATATGGATCCATTTTAAAAATTTATGAAAAGTGGTCCTTGAAAAGAAGTAGGGGGTTGTAGCTCCCTTCCAGGAGAGACTGGAAAACGAGAGAGAGTTGTAGCTCTCTGTAGGTTGCAGCCTGCATACTGGTAAAGGACTGCACCAGTACAAGACCATTGTAAAAGGAGTTTCTAATTTGAAAGAAGATAGAGACATATTGCAGCAGGTGGTTTTCACCCACATTGGGTTTCCACCTTATATCTGGTGTTCTTTGATGTGACTGTCTGTTTTTCTTGTTCATGCTCATTATTTATGGTATTGGTATGCAAAAATAAGTCAAAGCATAAATAAGAAAGATTTGGTAAAAGAATTAGATAATACTGATTCACCCCCCCTCTCAGTATTATTGTCAACAACAATAATAGCAAACTATTTGAAAACCAAACCCCACAGTAACTAAAATTGACCAAACAGTAAATGAATTGTCAAGCCACAACATGTGAACAAATTTTTCACATTGTTGGCTTTATTCTGATGCTCCTGCATCAGACTTCTGGGGCAAAAAATATTCATCCTTCAGATTTTATTTATTTATTCCATATCTCTGTAATTTATCGGCTATCAACCAACTGGAATCTTCCACTGGTTTATCTTTCCACTTGACCAGATATTGGAAATATGTTGGTCCTGAAGTTTTCTTGAACATTCTTTGATCCAAGATAGCTTCCACTTCCTTCTTGGATGCTTTTGGTACCTGTTCCTCCCAATCTACAGTTTGAATTTCATCAGCTGTAATTTCATTTTGCAATTTAGTTTCTGCTTCTCTGAATGGATATAAGTCCGCAACATTAAAAATGGGGGATATTCCGATCCCTTCTAGCAATTCAATTTCATATGCATTGGCTAAAAATTTCCTTTTAATTTTACAGGGTCCTATTTTCTCTAGTTTCAGTTTATTATAAGTCTTTGTAGGAAATCTCTCTTTCCTCAAATATGCCATAACCAAATCTCCTACCTGAAACTCCTTTTCTCTTCTTTTCAAATCTTCTCTTTGCTTGTATCTCTTGCTGCTTTCCTGTAGTTTACCTTTGACTTCTTCCTGTAGTTTCTACATTTGTTCAACAAAATCTTTAGCACTTGCACTTCTGGATTCTTGTTTTCCCAAGTCTCTAAGCTCATATACTCCTCTCGGATGCATTCCAAAGAAAATCTGAAATGGAATCATTCCAGTGCTTTGGTTTGGTGTATCATTGTAAGCGAATTCAGCTTGAGCTAATGCCAAATCCCACTATTTGGGATTCTGATGTACCAGACTTCTTAGTATATTTCCCAAGCTTCTGTTCACAACTTCAGTTTGTCCATCCGTCTTAGGATGGTAGGCTAAACTAAAACTGAGTTTAGTTCCCAGCTTCTTCCAAAGTGTCCTCCAGAAATGCCCTACAAATTTAGTATCTCGATCTGATACAATTCTCACAGGTAAACCATGCAATCTTACAATCTCAGAAAAGAATAAATTGGCTATGTGTGTGGCATCATTAGTCTTCTTACAAGCAATAAAATGGGCCATTTTTGAAAATCTGTCTACAACAACATAAATAGAATCATTTCCTCTCTAAGTTTTTGGTAAACCCATAACAAAGTCCATACTCACTGCATCCCATGGTTGATCTAGTATGGGCAATGGCTGATATAGACCCGTATTCTGACTCCTTCCTTTAGCATACTAACATACCCTGCATTTCTCAACAAACTTTTTAACATCAGTTTGCATTTTAGGCCAAAAATAAAAAGCGTTCACCTAAGCGAAGGTTTTATCTTTTCCAAAATGACCAGATAATCCTCCACTATGCTTTTCCTTAATTATGTTCTCCTGCATGGAACATTTGGGAATACATAATTTGTTGCTTTTAAATAACAGGCCTCCTTGAATAAGGTAGTCCATCCACTGACATTTGTTATGGTTCACCGGATTCTAAATTGTTTTGTAGATATCTTTAAAATCCTCATCATCCTTGTATATTTCTATCATTTCATCAAAACCTACCACACCCACTTTAAATTCTCGCAAAAGAAACCTTACCCTGCTCAATGAATCTGGCACTTTATTTGACTTACCACTTTTATGCTTTATTACAAAAGTGAAACTTTGCACAAATTCCACCCATTTAGCGTGCTTCTGATTTAACTTTGGTTGATTATTAATAAATTGCAAAGCGTGGTTGTCTCAATATAAGATGAACTCCTTCGGCAGCAAATAATGCCTCCAATTTTTCAATGCCTGCACAATAGCGTAAAATCCTTTATCATTGGAAGAATATTTCCTTTTCGCATCATTTAATTTTTCACTGAAATACGCTATCGATATTTGGTCTTGACTCAGCACCACACCAACTGCTTCTCCACTTGCATTAGTTTCCACTTGAAAGACTTTCTCGAAATTTGGCAATGCTAGAACAAGATTTTCTGTTATCTTCTTTTTCAGCAAATTGAAATTCCTGTCAGTTGCTTCTGTCCATCGAAATGGCTGATTGACCTCCCTGAATGTCTCAAGGATTGGTGCACAAACTTGACTAAACCCCTTTATAAAGTTTGGTTAGAAACTAGCAAGTCCATGGAAACTTCTTACCTCGAATACACTCCTGGGAGTAGGCCAGTTTCTGATTGCTTGTACCTTTTCTAGATCCATTTTTAAACCTTCTTTGGAAATAACAAATGCCAAGTATACCAGTTCTTCTTTCATGAAAGTACATTTCTTCAAATTGATTAGTAGTTTTTCCTTCTGCATAGTTTTCAAGACTAACTTCAGATGTTCCAAATGCTCCTCTTTACTTTTGATAAAAACCAGAATATCATCAAGGTAAGCAACAACAAATTTACCTGTATATTCTTTCAAGACTTCGTTCATTAATCTCATGAACGTGATAGGCACATTAGTGAGCCCAAAAGGCATCACTAACCACTCATACAGTCCATTATTTGTTTTGAACGTTGTCTTCCATTCATCACCTTCCTGAATTCTGATCTGATGATACCCACTTTTTAAATCTATCTTTGTAAAATACCTGGATCCACTTAAACAGTCCATTAAATCATCCATTCTGGGCAAAGGAAATCTATACCTAACTATTATCTTGTTGATAGCTCTGGAATCGGTGCACATGCGCCATTCTCCTCCCTTTTTTAGACTAAGCACCATTGGCATAGCACACGGACTCAGACTTTCTCGAATCAACCCCTTGTCCATCAACTCCTAAACTTGTCTTGCAACTTCTGCATTTTCTTGAGGAGTTAATCTATATGCAGCTTTATTAGGTAGACTTGCTCCTGGTATTAAGTCGATATGGTGACTTATACTTCTAATCGGTGGTAATTCATTTGGTAGTTCATCCACGATGATATCCATGAAATTATTTAACACAAATTGAATTTCTTCAGGCAAATCATTTAAATTTGTGGAGGTTAAAATTACCTTTGACCTCCCCACGATAGCGAAATACACCTCTTCGCTTTTATCAACCTCCTGTAGCAGTTCTTTGCCACTCATCAACATAATACTATTTTCAGGCAGCTCTTTATCAACATCATTCTTCACTGGTAGAAATGTATTTTTAATTCCATCCTTCTCTATGGTGTATGTATTTCTTCTTCCATCATGAATCGCCTTCCGGTCAAATTGTCATGGTCTCCCCAATAACACGTGACATACATCCATGGGCATTATGTCACTTAAAATCACAACTTTGTATGTGCCAATCTGCATTTCCACATTACACTGTTCTGTCATGATGACTTGATGACCCTTCTGAAGCCAAGATACTTTGTAAGGTACAGGATGTGCTTTCCTTATTAATCTGAGATTTTCCACCATCTCTGTAGGCACAAGATTGTCAGTACTCCTACTATCAATTATAACCTTACAACACTTACCCTTTGATTTGCATGTCGTCCTGAACAAATTCTTCCTTTGCGCTGGTTCCCCAATCTCTATTTCTGATCTAAGCAAAGTTCTTCTGAGCAGCAATGATTCACCTTCTTCAGGTGGTTCCTCTTTCACCAAAAGTCAAGGTGGTTCTGGCTCTGCCTCAACCACGTTTGCACCCCTCTGGCTTGTTGATTTGTTATGAGGACAGTCCCACGACATATGTCCCCATTCTCCACAAGTATAACACCTAACATCTCTGCCTCACCCTCTTCCTCTGGCCGCGAATCTCCCTCTACTAGATTCACCCATCTGTGGTGATCTAGCTCCTCTACCTCTCGCTGAGTTCTTTCCTCTGTTTCTTTGACTCTGTTTTCTTAATATTTTCTCCTCTGCTTTCAGGCTTGCTTGATAGGCATCCTCAACATTTTTCAAACTTAACAGGCTAATCTCATCTTGTATTTCATACCTTAGCCCATTAACATATCTAGCTACTTTCTCCAAATCATCTTCTACATGCCTTGTTATGATACTTAACCTGTCGAATTCTTCTATATACTCCTTAACACACATTTCTTTATGCTTCAAATTTTGCATCTGCTTAAAGAGATTCAAATTATAGTCTTTAGGCAAAAACTTGGCTTTCAGTTTGCTTACCATTTTATCCCACTGCTTGATCTTAGATTTCCCTTTTCTTGTTCTTGATGTATGTAACTCGTCCCACTAGATGGCTGCATGGCCCTTTAGTCTAGTGACTGCAAACTTCACCCTCTTATTCTCCTCAATCTCTTCATAATCGAAGTACTGATCTATGGATCTGATCCAATCCATGAGCTCCTCGGCATTCAGACTCCCTTCATACATAGGAATCTCCATTTTGGGTTTGCTTCCAGCCTTTGCCAGCATCTTGATGATTTTGACATTGTCATTCTCTTCTTCTGCTTCCACATCTGCATCAGATTCTTCTAAAGAACTCTCAGCTCCCTCATCAGGCGCTCTTCTTTGGGCTGTCTCTATTTTCTCCATTCGTTCATGCAATTTCCGCACTTCTTCTATCAAAACTACATTCGGTTCTGGTCTCCCGTGACCAATTCCCCTTGTCGGTGGCATTTTTGCTGTAAACACCTATCTCTTTGGCTCTGATACCAAAAATGATGTAGCAACAGCTTGGCACAACCCAATATATTACAATAGCAGATCAATAATACAAATAGAAACTTTCATTTTCAAAACACTGGAATCAAATTTCCTAAGTATTCAAGGAGAGCGCAACCAATATAATACTTTAAACAAAATGGAAACAACGTTAAAACACAGTTGAGGTACACATATATTTCATTCAATTCGTAATAAAAATAAGTGTCCCCAGCCAATTACATTAACGTTAAAATGCTTTTATAACAGGTTGATATATATATAAACACCGCAACTCTTCCATGTTTTATCTGCACAGTTGTATTATAAATCAGTGGTTTTAAATCACTCTTGGAAAACTCTTCAAATATCGATTTCTTACCATAACACCGATGAAATTTCTATTTGGGATCACCACTTGCCGGAATGATATGTCACACAAATTTCGCATAGTTCACATCGCTGATGCCACAATTCTGGAACTGATTCCACTCCAAAACTGATTATAATATTTGCCTACGGTTTTATTGCAATATGATGGAATATGCAATTTCTCCTGCTCCGATGACAATCACACATAGTCGATACAGCAAACACCATTTATTTTCCTTTGATCAAGATTCTGGCGCACTTTCCGCGTTGATGATCTTCGTATCACTCTGTGCTATCACTCTGTTCCAATAAGAATTCACTCACTCACAATTTCTATGTTAATGACTTTTCCAAACTCACAAAATGTGACAGTGCCGAGACTGAATAAAACACAAAATTCATATAATTTTCAATAGAACACAATTCTAAATCCACTTCACTCAAATTCTTTGATCAACCAGATTCGAATTTATAGAATGTATCCCTCGGTTTTACACAAACCACACTTGTATTTATAAAAAAAAATGAAAGAGAGTTTTGCTATTACAAAATGAAAAATAGAGTCTTTCTCACCCATCCCTTAAGACCAATATCTGTTTGATTTTAACATAACTACCCCCACTAATCTAATCTTTTCGCTCCACAAAAACCTCGCCTAACTCTTATCCTCTATCACATTAATTTTCTAATAATAGCTTAACAGAAATCTTCTATTCATTAATAAATATCTTAACAGAATCTGCTATCTCTAACTCTCCCTTACACCTGTTCGAACATATTTTATCACTAAATCTAAATAAAACAATCTGCTTATTACAATAATAACAAACTATTTGAAAATCAAACCCCACAGTAACTAAAATTGACCAAAAAGTAAATGAATTGTCAAGCCACAACATGTGAACAGATTTTTCACATTGCTGGCTTATTTCAATGCTCCTGCATCAGAGTGAAAAAGTGAAATTTCAGTAGAACATGCCAGATATTCAAAAGAACCTAGATCATGTTCCATTCATTCCACCAGAACCTCCTCAAAGGTATAGAAGTACATGTTTTGAAGAATGTTTCTGATCAAATTTCTAGACCCCTCTCTAAATGCATAAGAGGGGTTTAAATACTAAACCCCTGGGTCCTAAAAAAAATAGCTAAGGAGGTTTAAACAACCTTCCTCAGACTATGCTAAATAAAATTAAAATTAGAATAAAACAAAGTGACTAAATCCTTTGCATTTGATCCTTAAGATCGTTGATATCTATCATTGGTTTGAGCTATGTCGATTGGTCGATCACTGATTTCAACTGTCCAGTAAATATAGCATCCATCAGTGCTAGCACCATTTTTTGTATGGAGGTAGTTAGGCATCGCAAGGTCATCCACTGGCTATATGGTTTGACTAAAAATTTCCATTATGCTTCCTAGTTTGTCTTACTCATTTGTCTTATCACCTCCTCCCTTTCCTTTGCTTCTTGTCTCCATTGCTGCTCTAGTTGATTGGCGTTTGGAAGAAATCCTGGTATAGATTTTGTAACCAAGTTGGTGCCATGTAGATTTTTGTTAATGGCTTCAATCATGTTGTTTGTTGCTACTATCGTGACCATTGTTTCCCTTTCTACTTGCTTGAACCTAGAATCCCAATCTGCAAATAGAATTTCTTTATGTGATTCCTCCAGTTTTGGAAAACCAACCTTTCTCCCATCTTATGATTCTTACCAGGTGATAAAGTTAGAAATCATTTTATGGACTTCGTCATACTCATGTCTCATTTCAACAACTTGGCTAGTTAGCTTATCACTGATCTCACAATAAGGACTTATTTGTGAGATTTTCTGGCACAGAACTTCCTTTTGCTGCATTAGTTGGGCGTTAAGGCTGAGTGATTATTTTACGAACTGATCGATTTGCAAATTTTCTTTATACTTATCTGTCATAGCTTGAATCTGCACATCCTATTTTGCTGCGCTGGCTTGATGTTGTGTTTGCATATGTTCAAATCCCTATTGTAGTTTGGCTATTTGTAACTCTCCTTGTTGGTTATATTTTTTTTGCTCTAATTATTGTTCCAATAGCATGATATTTTGTTCATTTTCTCTTAGCAGCATTTGGACCTCTGTTTCTATATCAATAGATGTAGTAGCATAGTCTCCCTCAAATTGTGATAGTCTCGTCAGGTTCTTAGATGGGTTCATGGGCAAATCCTTCCAGATAATGTCCATTGGTTTGTTGTTGGGAGTGGTAATAACTACAACATCTAACTTTATTTTCTTCCTCTTCCTTTTGATGACAACTTTATGGGTAGGGCTATAAAACACATCTAATGGAGAAATTTCCTCAATTCTCAAAATAATTTTAGAAGTGGGGGTGGCAGGAATGAGCTCCACATCCTGAGTGCCTACACTTTTCTCCACTGTGATTTCTTGTGTTGATTTGTGTTGTGGAGTCTGTATCTTAGATGTTTGTTCCTCTGGATGGAGCTTCTTATTAAAACTCTCCCATCCTTTTTCTAAATCAACAACTAGGTGTTTTTCTGACTGAGTGGAAGTAGAGGGAAGTTCAGCATGTTTCTTTGCTGAGGTTTATTAGGCTTATTTTTCTATGGTTCTGGTTGTGTCCCTTTCGGACTCTTTGTTTTTATTGCCCCCATTTTGAGACTGTAGTTGTGAGTGCTCTGACTCATGAGGATTTTTCCTGGGGCTCTGCTTCAAAATTTTCTTTAGAGCTTTCGTCAAAGTTTACACTAGGAGTTGGCTCCCTTATTGGTTCAATATGTGGCAGGTCTAATGGGACCTGTAATAATCTCCCATCCCTATATTCATGGAAGGCTTCAAGATCATCTGGGGCAAAAATTATTGATGCCATATGCGTCACTTCTAAAAGCATCTCCTTTTGTAGGAAGAGGTCATCGAAGGCATCTTCCTCATGGGTAAATGGTTTCACTTCCACCATAGTAGTGAAGTCTTTAGTGATGCCATTTGGGTCATACTCTCTTCCTAGGAATGTAGTCAGTTTCAGAGATTTCATAATCTATTCTTCCTTGCATGCACATCCGAAATCGTGTAGTGAAAACACACAACATTGCAATGAAAATATAGGCCAAATTGCATTTTTATGTTCCTTCAATCCTTTGCTCAGATGCGGCTTCCTTTCCCCTCTTTTCCATTGCTCTCAATGACTCTTGCTGTGGATTGTTCCTAAAAATGGAGTGAAGCAAAAGCTATCGGATAGACACGAGTAAAAATGAACATAAGAATAAATGATACAGATGACTTTGAAAAGGTGACAAGAAAGGAGTTTTTATTAAATGCAAGTGAGAAGATATCGTATCACGTGAAACAACTTTTCAAATGTAAATGCCATTAACTTGTTCTAAATGCCCACTAATGGTTCCTTATCCATAGCTTTATTTCTCATTAATGTTTTACATCGTAATTCAGGAAAGAAACTTATTAGGGTGGCGAGCTTTTTATCTGTGAAAAATGTCGATTTTGCGATTTGCGATGCAATATTACAAATCACATTATCGCATTTTTTGTGTGCACTTTCTTTTCCATTCCTTTGGTTTCTATGAAATGTGATATGTAGGGTGTTCTTTATTAGTTTTCAAAGCATAGCTTATTTGATAGGAATTTCTTTGTAAATCCTTTTTCATTTCACAGTGGACTTGAGTGTTTTTATAACATAGTTGGCAATCGGGTTCGAGGTCCCATCTCATTTCAAAATGTCGAAGGGTTGATAAGTGTTCAGATCTTTCTTAAGGGTTTCCAATGCAATGCGATAAGGGTGAACGTGTCATCACAATATCGCATATCACATGGTTAAAGATACTTTGTGAGGGTGCACTCTTTGCAAGTGGCGATATGGGATGTGGGCCTTACTTTAATAAGAAACGTTTTAGGACTTAGTTCAAAAGAGAAGTCTTAATAGTTTAAAGGTTAAGTGCAATAATCCCTTTTGATTGCTTTTTCATGAGTTTTGGTCATTAACAGGGCTTTTGACATGCTTGATCATGTGATATGAGAAAAGGAAAACATTTGCTAGCTTTTCAAAGGGTTTCATCTTGATATCTTGCTTTATTCCAAAAAATAACAAGGAAATGCCTAAATGTTAATTTTTTTTTGGAAGGAATTTTTAAGGGTCCCCATTTATTAATAGAATATTAGTTATTATGTTAACAAATGGGTGTGGGGGGGGGGAGGGGGGGGGAGGGGAGGGCGGTGGGGTTTTTGAATAGCACAACAATTGGCGATTCATTGGAATGAAACCAGTTATCTCTGATAGTTTTTTTTGAAAATTTCTAAAAAAAAAAAATTCCAAAGTAAAGATAGTTTAGAAAAATAAAAATACATGAAATATAAGATAAGTGTCATTACTCTGAATCATAAAAACAACATCTACCCAATATAATTCTTTTGATCATTCTTTCAATATGAAAGTTTCTTTGTCAACATTAGTGATTACTTGGTTTTAAATATAAAAACAGGGAGACTCTCACAAATCAGCTTTTAGGTGTACTCAGTTTTCATAGGTAGAGCCTCTACTACCAGTAGGCATCCATAGCCTCGATAGGGTTACCTTTTAACCAACAATGATTCAGTATCCCATTTAGATAAGAATGCAATCCTTAAAGATAAGTTCAGATTTATATAGTTATTTTTCTAAACAATTCTCTTTTCTTTAAAATTTTCATTTTACTCCTTAAAGTACATTGTCTTGGTTTGGTGACCAAAATTGACAATTCCATTCACTGGTTGTAACTTAGATGAACAAGATGGCTCTTGATGGGACCCCTTGTCTTTTGATTGATGCAATCTCAAGCCATTACCCT
>APFE030885250.1:0-14732 GCA_000404065.3 Pinus taeda
AAAAAAAAAAAAAAAAAAAAAAAAAAAAAAAAAAAAAAAAAAAAAAAAACAAAAAAAAAAAAAAAAAATCGATAGTTCCTAGGAAGTGTGACCAATGTTTTAACACTTCACTGCCTTTGGAAAACAAACATCAAAAGTTCCCAGGAAGTGTGGGCACCACTCTAGCAGTTCACTAATTTAAAAAACAAGTACTGAAAATTCCCAAGAAGCACAAGAAACACTCTAGCACTTATCTACTTTCAGAATAATGGGCTTAAAGTCATCTTAGTCTATCACAACCCAAAGGATCCATACCTCATCTGCCCAATAAGCAATCTATCTTAAAACTCATGTACCTCAATCATCTAAAAAAATTTGCCCAACTCATGCCACAACTCACTAAGGTACATATTCCCTGGCATCAAAGTATAATCCCATAACTCCACTGGTGAAAAACAATCTAGCCATTTCTTGGACTTCAACATCACAACTCCAATATGAGCATCATCCTTCTCAAGAGGATTTTGTATCCCATTGAGAATTATACAAGGAAAAAGGACACTAGCATAAGAATTTGATTGACTTTGTCCCCATCCCATAAGGTGTCACACAATTTGTGGGATCTCATAAGATCATCATAGTAAACCAACCATCGTGAGCCTCTAGTGGATTCTGTATCAATTACCACCTCACAACATGCAACTAATGTATTAGTTATATAATCATAATATATCATCTCATACAAAATAATCCACATGCTAACTCCTGCATGTCATATATTCTCACTCATGTACACGTTAAGCATCTCATCCTAAAAAAATACGTGCAATTGCTACATGTCATTACATCTTGATATACCATCACAATATTATAACATCAATGTATATGTATCAAATACATAGCATTACATCAACATAATAAATGAAAGTACATGTTAACTTAACCTCATAGTACCGTGTCATCGATATGATAATCATTTCAACAAATATTGCATGGAGAGAAATAAAACCATAAATGTCCCTATCATGTTTCATCAGATAACATCAAATTCATTAACATGAATAAACTATCAATACCGTCTATTTCATGTGATGCAACAATATCATAAGTCATCCACCTATAATATATTTGGTTGAGTTATTAAACTTAGTTTGGATCATCAGTACTATGAGTGCAATGTTTCATCAAGATACCAACTTCTTTCCAATAACAATTTATTCTTCTTTCTACAAGGAATTTTCTAATATTAAAAAGTAGGTATAGTCACCCTAGTATTAGCATGCTCAAGTTTTCATATACTTTCCTTATTAAATTACACCATTAAACTTCCAATATCTCTATTTAAGGATTTTTTTTTTTTTTTTTTAAATTCAATAATAATTTAGTATTGTTCTTACCATCCTTCCTTAAATCACCAATACCAAAATTTAAATTATCAACCTTGTATATCTCTTTACCATTACTCATGGTTCTTACATCACCTTCCATCTTTTCTTTACCCATTCCAGGATTATTATACGCAATAGTTAACCATTAGGTCATCATTATTTAAGTTATCATTATTCTCTCTCCATGACACGTTGGATCATCTAACCTGAATGCATAACTCATCATGCAAGCTTCTAACACTTTATGCAAGGTGTTTGTTCATCATTCTCTAAGACTTAACCTATTACATCATCTATCTCCTTTTCCAAAAGTTAGACAATTGTCATCTGTTAATATTTAAATTTAAACATTTTCCCAGTCTATCCATTGTCATCCAGCACTAATTATGAGTGCTGTAGTCTATGACTTCCTAGTTTGACACTTTGGAAGTGTATAGTTATCAATATGATCCATACCAATAATCATTTTCATCATTCATGTTGCTAAATTCACTTACCAATATCCTTAAGAATTTTTTCCATCTAAGAGAGAGACAGTCCTTCACTACCACGACATAAGTTGGCCATATGTTTTATTACATTTTCATAGTTCAACCTAGCATTTCAATGTTATAAACTAAGTGTATACCCCAAGGAAGTTGTCTAAGCTTTATTTAACTTCTTTATTCTAAAAATTTTCCATATTATTGTTCTGAAAAATGGTCACCGTGCTTAATTGTCACTAATATTTGATTGGCTAGGAGATCACTTCCTTTATGCTAAGGTGGTTACCACTTTTACTTGCAAAATTTCCATATTTTTCGGTTGGCTTACATGAATTTCACATATATGCACTCATGGGTTTATTACCTTTAATGTCACTATAATTTTTGTAGTTACTCTAAATTATTTGTGCCTTTATCTCAAATCATTTAACTCAATTGGTTAGTTGACTACCACTTCTTCTTAATCAACATCTTTCTATTTTAGACCTTATAGCATTGTTTATAATGTTTTTATACAAAACTACTTTGTAATATGATAACCAATTTCCATAAGGTTATTCGTGATTCACATGATACCTCATGATTATTCCCTAAATCTAAAATATTCCATTCTACTTGAGGATATTCTATTGCTTTTGTTGATTACTTACACTCGTTTGTGAAACTTCTACACACTCACTTTTAAGTATATTTATATCACTCTTTTTGTTCTTCATCTCATTTATCCTAGTGGGTTATGTTTATAAGAAAAATATTTAAATATTCATTCTTAGCCTTTTTTCCATAATGTTACTTGTCAAATATTGTTTCTAATATTGTAGATCAAAGTTAGAATTTTCCTTCCTTTCTTAAAAACTATCGTCAATATTTTTTCCCTCATCCCCTCATTCTAATCATGGGTTAACTATTCTTTGAGGTGTAGAGATATAGGTTAAGGTGGCATTGTTTGTTCATGTTGCTCGACTTGTTGTATTGACATTCTTCTCCTCTTTGAAAAATGACATCCTCAAAGCAAAGTCAACCCAATAGTCATTACTTATGACTTATTACAACTCATTAATCAACATTAAACTTGTCATTACCAAATTATATCTTTATTGCTAGATTGCCAACTTCAATTCCCATTGATACCATAAATAACTATAATTTGTCAATGAGGATGTCCTTCCCAAAATATACAATAATTCAACACCTAACCTCTCATTTTATCACTATTATAATACATCTACACTATCCCCACATATCACTTCCTTTATATTTAATATTTAACTTATAGACCTGCACCTCCATTTTTACATTATAATGTGTCCTAGCATTTAACATACAACCCAATGTATTACCTTATTAATCCATGCCTCGCTAGGGACTATAGTATTCTCCTCATGGTCAAAGTGTGTTGAATCTACATTATTTGGTTGTGTTTTTGCAGTTTTAACTAAAGCTTTAGGAAAATGCTTAATATTTCTATTTTTTTATAAATTCAAAAATAATTTTCTAATTTTCAAGAAATCTTAATTCTAGTTTTTGATTAGGTGAGGGAGATTTGATGGGACATAATTCCCCTGGTGGAGGGCATTTTATTTTCAGTATTTGTCAATGCCTAACAATTCATTTGGAAAAAAAAAAAAAACTAATTTGTAAGTGGTCATTTCATTGGTTAGTGCTCTAACAGTGGCATTGTTATGTTATTGCTCGGCCCAATGATGTCAAAATTGATGTGATTGTAGGACCCTTTCATAAGTCGAGGGGGTGCTGCTAAAAAAACCTCTAATTATTGTGACTGGCCCTTGTGTTTGCTAGTGCTCTAACATTGACACTCTACACAATGATTTTAGAAATGACGTGGTTGCAGACCCTTTGCATAAGCGGGGGGGTTGAACAAATATGAAATTAATATTATAATGTTTCTTTTTGTGTATTTTTTACCTTGCAGAGAACAAAGTATGTGCAGGAAAACAGGGGTGTAGAGGAAATTATTTTACGCAGCGATGGAGTTAATTTTAAACTTGTTTTCAATTGAAACTTTCACATATTTAGTTGTGCAAGAGAGCAGTTGCGTAGAGTTGTGATTTTGTGAGTTTTTTGGTAGTGTATTATTTCTCTACCAAATGATGCTAGATTTTATGTGTTTGAGAGCTCTTTGCAAAAGCGGGGTAGTGGGCACTAAACAAATCTGCAATTAATATTATTATTTTTGCTTTTGTGGAGATTTTGTTGTACAAAGCATGGAGTATGTGTGGGAGAATGGGGATGCAAAGGGAACTGTATTGCACATCGAAGAGATTAATTTTAAACTTGTTTGTATTTGAAACCTTCACATATTTAGCTGTGCAGGAGAGAAGCTACATAGAGCTATGATTTTAAGAGATATGAATCTTTGCAAAATATTTGTGGAGGATGGGGTACGTTTGAGAGAATGAGGATGCAGAGAGAACTTTAATTAATTTAACTATGAACAAATTTTGAATTAATATTATTATGTTCCATTGTGTGAAGGACGAGGTATGTGTAGGAGAACAAGGGTGCATAGGGAAATTTATTCTATAGGTATGAAATTAATGTTAAACTATCAATGTTAATGTGTTTGGAATGAGGGATGCTTATGTTTGATTGTGCAGATATTTCTTGTGTGAAGTTTTTCTTGTGGGGAGATTTTACTATGCAGAGGATGGTGTATGTGTTGAAGAACAGGGGTGCAGAGGGAAATTTATTCGATAGGGATGAAATTAATTCTAATATGTTGTTATTATGCTTCATTTTGTGAAGAGAAAATTATATTTTGCAATGACTAAATTGTTTTGTAGGAGAGAAATTGCATAGAGTTGTGATTTTATAGAGCTATGAATATTTTCAGAATGAAGGATGTGTGGAGGACTGGGTATGTGCAAGAGAACGAGGATGTAGATAGAAATTTAATTAATTTAACTATAAATACATTTCAAATTAATATTATTATGTTTCATTGTTCGGAGCTTTTGCTGTACAGAGGACGAGGTATGTACAGGAGAACATGAGGTGCATAGGGAACTTTATTTTGCAAGGACAAAACTAATGTTAAACTATTAATGTTAATATGTTATTACTATGTTTCATTGTATGGAGCTTGCTTGCGTGAACCTTTCCTTGTGCAGAGATTTCACTATGTGAAGAAAGGGGAATGTGCAGGAGAATGGGGGTGCAAATGGAACTTTATTCTACATAGACGAAATTAATTTTAAACTAATTTTCTTTTAAAATTTTTACAGATTTAGTTAATAAGGTTTGTAGTTAACATGTCTATAATGTCTTTTTTTTTCTTTTCTTCAATTAGTGTTCTCATATGTGCAATGAAATATATGCGGAGGATGGGGTTTGTGCGGGAGAACTCGGGTTTGTGCTAGTGATTATAGCATTCACCTACGCATCAAAGTGCATTGAATCTCTATTATTTGAATGTGACATAAATTTTTGTCTGTAGTGCTATGGTTTTTCGGATAGATTTCTCGTCAATGGAGTTTTTCACATGTTTTTCCTGTATTATCACTTTTCTTCTTTCACAGTAACAATTAAAATGTTGATATTGTCAAAATTCGATAAAAATAGAATAGACACACGAATTTTACAAGGAGTTCCTTTGGTTAGTTCTCTCACAATGAAAGCAAGATAGGAGTCGATAGTGTGGTTATCTTGTATTGTTTCATTTTAAGCTCTTTTCCATTGAATTTTTTTATAGATTTAATTATTCGGGACAAGAGTTGAATGTGTGGAGGATGGTGTATATGCGTGAGAATAAGGATATAGAGGAAAATTTATTATTCAAACATGAAATTAATTTAACTAGGAACGAAAACTCTAATAAACACTAAATAAGAAACATTGTTATTTCCTTTTAAACGAGAAACATTAATTTATGGCAATAAGGACTTTAATAAACATTAAATAAGAAACATCATTATTTCCTTTTAAATAAGAAACATTAATTTACAACAACAAGTTTATTAGAAACTATTAATTACTAATAAAGTTTCAATTTCATAAAACTTACATTCATTCAATCAGTACTGAATGGATCATTCACCAAATTGTTCATTTTCTTGATTATAATGTTATGTGTTGAGTATATGGGCATATGGTATCACCATTAACATCAGATTGATCAAAGCATTCACATTTTCATCTAATAATATTTTTGAAGTGTTCGAAGTACATCATTTTCCCATATGCTCAGCACAAAACATTATAATTGAACAGGGCCTTCCCATAATCGAACGGCTTCTGCATAACCATTGTCGGGTTAACTTAACTAGTGTAGTTGTGACCTATTGTGTAAACCATTCCTTTGATTAAAAGGATCCCTTTCTCTTCGGGGCCACCTAGTGCGATTAGATCATACTAGAATGGTAAACAGTATAGGCTCTTCCTCATGGTATGCTCTTCGTTTCTGCCATTCCTTTAAATCTTCTCTGTATTAATAGTGTGGCTTTATATATTCCTTGTGCGATTGTTGTGCTACTTTTATTATCGAAATTGCATAATCTTCTACTCCGATGAACTTTCATAGACTGTGAAATTTCCTCTATCATTTCTTCTACTAGGTTTGCTCTGTTGGCTGGTGTTTTATAACTCTGAAAAATTCACGACATTTTCCCTTTTTGTTAGACAATCATTACATTAGCTTCATCATTAATATTTGCAGATCCGGATTGGTACAATTTTGTATTGAATGTGCATGAAAAAAAATTCAATTCGATTTGAAAAGGATGGAATACACATGCCACTTCTGAAATTGATACTAATTCCTGCTAACATATTGCTTTTTTGATCATATCATCTTGATGCCCAATGAGTCAAAATGGTCATATGCATGCTATTTTTTTGTTGTCAACATGTGATTAAAGAATAATATTGGTTTTTTTCTTTCAATTCAAATGTCGTTACCATAGAAATTATGGTAATTCCTTCATGTTCGGACATGGTTTCCATGTTCAAAAATGAAAACAAGAAATTCCGATTTAAATTTGTCCTTCAATTTAAATTGTGAATTAAAATACAATTCTATTCTCATAGAAACTTGTAAATAGTTAATTCATTTTAATTAACTTAATTAGCTTAGGAATTTTGAGTTGGAAGTTTTTTTGAAGTCATGTATATGTTCTCCCTAAGTTTTAGGGGTCCAGGATGAATTTAATTGTGAGTTGTAATTAGATAACTCAATTTACTGAGTTATGTTCAGTTAAATTAGTTCTAATTGTTTGTGGAACTAATAGAGGATTAACAGTCAATTGGTGAACTAGTGCATCCACCAGTGTCACTCTAGTTAACTGAAGATTCCCTCATTAGAAATTCATGCATGTCGATTCTGAGAAAGAGCGAGTTGAGACTAAAGTGTAGGGACAATGTACCATTAATTGTGAGATTTATTGAGTTGTAAATATCATGCATTCAATTAGAGAAGGATCTATGTTTGGATTACGCAGTTTTGGAAGCATGAATTCCCTCTAAATACAGGTTATTCATCCTAGGAATTATGCAAGAGATTGGGGGCTTGGAGAGCTGTAAAATTGGCTAAGTGTTGGCCAAGAGTTTTCTTGTGAGCTAAGAGAGTTGAGTATACTTGTGCGGAATTATTTTAGTGAGAAAAAAATTTGTATCTTCACTCATATTTCTGATATATGCAATACATATAGCAGGGTTTTGAGAAGTGGCTTTTCCCAGATACATCTTGTGTTATGTGTCATTGATTTATCTTCTTCTTGTTCATATTGTTTTCATCAATCTATTGGCTTCCATTGGTTGAAAGTAGAAGTCGATTCTTGTCATGTGCTTTAGTACATTGCATGAACTTGTGAATCTACAAGATTTTCCACATGGTATCGAAGCTGAAGATAGTATACTATAGGAGATTTCAAAGCTTTTATATTTGGGTTACCAGTGAAATTTGAATTTGCAATACATACTTTAGGATCGGCAGATGGCATTCTATAGTTTGTGGCTTGAGTATGCCTTAGAAGGAAATTGGAATTTTATAGCTGGAGGGACTGAATAAAGGCTGTGCTAGAGGATAATGGCTTGAAGGAATTTGTTGATCAAGAAATTCCTAAGCCAACAGCATCAGATGCACAGAATTTGATCGAATGGAAGAAGTGTGTGGCAAAGGCGAGGGGGATAATCCTTGAGGGAGTTTAAGACCACATTCTCTCGAGTCTCCATGGTAAGGAAACTCCATATGCTATGTGGAAAACATTGATGGAATTGTATCAAAATAGAAATGACCAAGTGAAATTGGCACTGAAGGATAAACTTCAAAAAATCAAAATGGATAAAGGCGAGACGATTCCAAAATACTTGACCAATTTTACTTAGTGTCATGATGAACTTGGAAGTGTTATAATCGTGGCTGCCGAGGATGATATGGAGAGTCTTGCTCTTCTAGGACTCCTAAAAAGTTTGAATAGTTATCAGGACTATATCAATGGTCGGGAAAAGTTGTAGAATTGGGAACGATTGTGGTCGGATTTGATGCAGGAGGAGATTAGGGGAAACACCAGGGATGGTTCTTCATCAAATACTGATGATGAAGAGAATTTTTCCTTAGCAATTAAGGTGGACAAGGGGAAAGGGAAAGCTTCCCATTCCAAATCAGATTCTTATCATGGAGGTAAGAAGAAAGACATGACAAAAGTTAAGTGCTTTCATTGTCATGAGTTGGGCCATTTTGCTACAAATTGTCCACTCAAGAATTCGAAGAAGAAATCCTTAGGAGGAGTGTTACAGATCCATTTGGGCACATTACTCACATCATCTAGATCAGTGTTTTGGGGCTCATCAAACACTAATTTCAGTTGCTACATGCCCTAAACAAGTCACCCTTTTGAAAGCCTCCTTCCCAGATAGTTTCATGACTTGAAGACATCTTGAAATGACCTCTAAAGGGACTAGCACAGGTAGGACCATGTAAGGATGTGTTGCAGAGCAGTTGAGTCCATACCAGGGTGCTCTGCAAAGCACTTAGGCCCTCTTTCACCTGCACTAGGTGAGATTGAGAGAAATTCAAATAGGGTTTCAGGAATATTCTTATCTCTTGGAGTCATCTAGAAGTTTCCCTTACTTATCAACTCTTATGAGCTTGAAAATGGATGAGGAATGAGTGAAGATGCATCCTATCCTCTCATCCCTTCCTCCATGGAACTAATTCTAAGTATGGAAGGCCATTCAATACACCCATTTATGACATAACCTCCTTTATCCTCCTATATATTCAATACTCATCTAAGTGATCAGGGGCTGGACTATGTTGAATTGTAAGGAGATGATTTTCCTATGAGAATTGATTTTGAGACAAGTATTGTTATGCTACAAGTTTTTCATGCATTTGATGTGATGTGGATGGGATCCAAGCTGGATGAGTGACTTCGAATTAGACTTGATGATTGTAATTCCTTCTTCTATTTCAATAAAGTATTTGAACCTTTTTCCCATATGCTTATCTTGTTATATGATTCTTATGTGTGAATGTATCTAATTCCATTTACTTGTATTCAATAGATCTTTTTCTTTGATCGGTTCTTTGTCTTCTGTTGATGTTTACAGGTACTTCTCAAGTGTGTTAAGTACGAGAAGGAGCGACAGGATCGATACAAAGGAGACAAGAGGAAAGCAGAACTATAAGTAGGTCTTCTCATCTTCTTTGTCTTATCTACTGCTTATAGGAAAAGGCTAGAGTGCTTTAAACTATTGTTCTAGATATGGCTACTTATCTAGGGAATTAGTATTTATCCGTACATACCAAATTATCCAAAACAAATTGGAAACTCTGCTAGGGAAGATCATCCTTCATAGTAGCTCTTCCATCTCCTAGGACTCTCTTGAAGACCCTACTTGTGTTCATTGATTGTATTTCAGCTCTTTTGCATTGAATTTTGGTCAAAAATGTGTTAATTCTCCTCTTGAAATGGCTCACTATCACCAGCATAGGCTTGTGAGTTACACAGTGTGTTGCAGATCACCCTTGGCTTAGGGACAATACTCTGAAGTGCACTTCCTCCCATTTAGGGTTGCGTTGATCCTCCTAGTGTCATTTTCCCACCTTTAGAATGAGTTTTTTCCCAATTTTCCTCTATTTGATTGCTTGCTGATTGATCAAAGAATGTCATGTCTCAGAAAACAAGTTCTTATCTCTTTTGCTAGCCCTACTTTGACTTGGTTGATTAATGTTTCTTAAATGTTTTATTTTTCATTATCGATCCATAATCAGAGTTAGATTATAGTCAATTAATCTTTGTTCGAAAGAAAGTGTCGTAAAAGTCGTCTTTTCCTTCGAAACAGAACTGTCGTAAAGTCTTCGTTCCTATTAAAGATTGATTGATTGTATGTGCATTAGTTTCATTTTTTTATTCATCATAACATTAAGGGAATCAAAAAGAAAAAATTGCATTGTGCATTGAAAAAGTTTGTGTGTGCTCATAGGAATAGTTTAGGGAAATTGCATTAGATTGTGCTCTTTGCTCTTTGATTGAAAGAAATCTAATTGCTCTGTCCCTATTAGATAAGATTTTCATTGTTAAATTGAATGAAAATAATGCTTATCATATTAGTTTCATTTTAGGAATTGCAAACATACATCAGGCAGTGAACCTTGACAGGAAAATTCTAAAGAAGATTAACTTAAAATTCATCTGAATTTACCTAATGGAGCATTGTCATCTAACACAAAAAATTCAGAGGTTCTAGGCTAGAGATGTGTTCCGACATCGTAAAACATAGCATTTTTCACTAACTTGTCTACAATACATCCCAAGTGTGATACCTCATTCCACATATGTGAGTATATCGTAGCTCGTCCATGTACCTTCAGGTATATAGGGTGGTGTTATAGTACGTAAAGTATATGGGAATGCTCTCACTGTGTGGTTTTGCATTACACAACGCTAATACAAACTGGGCTTCCACATACTTTCAGGTATATATGGAAGGACAACACTAGGTTGCTATCCATCCTTAGGTAACCGAGTTGGCCACCTTGTACACTGTGATACACTGAACACAACATTCGGGGAGATTACCTACCCGTACTTCTCGGTTCGCCAGGAGGTATTCTACAGTTCACAGTTGCTTGGTAAACCTTTTGCCTAGATTATCCCTCTTTTGTTTTTTTATGTTACTTTAATTAAAATAAAATTAATTAACCGCGGATAACATCCTACACACTCGCTCCTTAGTTGATCTTAGGTTGAGACATCTGGCAACAAATTCGGAGTCCACTGATCAAGGAATTCCTTTTGATGGGAATACTAGTCCTTTCCCTCCTTTTGGAAATATTGGTGCTCCTTATATGGATACATTATCCCTTCCGGTATTTACCATTGGGTTGCTAATATGGTTGTTTTCAACCTCCTTAGTTCAAAATGTCGTGATTTCTCTGCAATCGAGTACTCCTCCAACTAGACAAAATCAACCTCCAATTGATCCTAAAGTTGACCCTTTGCCTTCTTCCTCGATTGTTTCTTCTTCCCCTTCTTCCTCTTCGCCTAGTGAAAGTATTGGTACTAGTAACTAGGTGGCTAATAAGAATAAGAAAAGGAAGAAGAAGAAGAAGAAGAAAAATCAGCAAGGGGGCAACCAAGAAACCATTGCTTTAAATGCAACTTTTGATGAGAAACCATCCAATAAGCCTCACAAAGTTTGATATCCATGCAAGCTTTGTACGGGAGACCATCTTCTTCAAAATTGTCCTGATATTCCTCATATATTAGAATAATGGTCTTCTTGTTCACATCATCTTGTGTCATCAACTTCTAGAGATCATGTTGCTGAAACACCATCAACTAGTTGTAGTAAAGTTCATGGAAAGAAGGGTAAAGTTAAGTTTCTTTGTAGGTTATGTGAAGGGAATCACCCCATTCACCTTTGTCCCTATCTGGATGAAGCCAAAAAAGTGTTGGATAACTGTCTCGCCTCTCTGCAACGACTTCCATCTGATTACAAGAGACTCTCCCTTAATCCTTCACCAGTTGATAAATTAACTGACCAAAATCAATCGTTGGTCAAACCCACTCTCTCTAAAAGTGAATCCTATGAGTCTATACCTAACCCATATCAACAGGTCGAGGAAACAATTGACCCGATTTCACCTTCAATTAATTGTACCTTTCTCGTAGAGAGTGAATATGATACCACTCCGGTTCTTTTCATTCCTTCAAATTCCAATGAACTTGGGGGCAACCCTCCTACTCCATCAAGACAGGAGGAAAATCCTCCCGTTCTCATAAATTAAGGGGTTAATTCTCCCATTTTTATGGTACCCCCTCCATGTATTCTGGTCACTTCCTTTGATAGGAATCGATTGGCAGGCCATTTTCCTTCTTATGTGCCTTTCCAGATCATAGTACAGATTTGTAATATGATTGTATCTGACACTATTATAGATGAAGGTGCATCTGTGAGTATCCTTTCCTCTACTACTTGGCAAGAGCTCGGTTCACCCCCACTTGTGCCTGTTATGCAGAATCTATTGTCTTTTAATAGAGGAACCAGTCAACCATTAGGGATCTGTTGTGGCCAGCAACAACCCCCCTTTTATTTAGTTTTATTACTAATACTAAATAAATGGGGACCCTTCTAAAAAATAAAAAATAAACTAGCACTTATAATTCCCTTTGAATAAAACACACTATCATAAACTTAGGAAAACATCCACAAAACCCAAAAAACATAAGTTTATGATAAGCTTCGAATAAAAATCATTCTCTCAACAATAAAACATTGCATCACAAAAAGGTAATGGAGGACATCATATAAGCAAAGTTTCGAATTGTGAAAATGCAATGCGAGATCACACACCTTAAAGATTCATTGCACATCGCAAATTTCATATGCCGCAAGTATCACCTAATATAAAACATCCCGATCCCACGATATGTGATAAAGCATCTGGCAAATCGCATCTCACGATCGCATAAGGAAATAAATAATTGTCAATGAAAAGGATTAGTGATATTGCGATCTACGATATTGCGAAGCAAATCGCAAAATCGCTTTATCGCAGATTGGCAGGGCTCATTCTTCAATGAAATATTTCTCGTAATCCGATACTAAGTTATGGGCATTTATGTCAATTTAGTGGTTAGTTGATGGTCATTTATGAGAAAATATTTTAGATCTGATCCAAAGGTTGTTTCACGTAGGGTGATATATTTGATATGATTTTGAAGTTAAGAGCTTTCCCGTCACCTTATCTCTTACAATTATTCTTTCCTTACTTGTAAACTCGCAGGAGCGGCAAGTAGAATAATATACGCAGCAGTGTAGAGAGCATAATGGGAAAGAAGGGAAAATCTTCGTTTGCCAAGGAAAAAGAGATGACACCCTTATTCACAGACACCATCTATACCAGAGAAGCCAACATATCCACTTGGGGAGGCATGCACAGTCTGCTCGAAGAAGAAAACCCCAAAGTTATGGAAGTTATAGTAACAACAAACACACGTGGGTCATTTGAAGCCTCACTTACTGAACTCACATGTTCATTCCTGCACCGAATAGCGGCAAGGCCTAAGATACTTCCATATATAGACATGGTTAAATGGGTATTAGATAATGCTAATATAACAGACAGACAATTCAAGTCACAGAGCCAAGAGCTCATTAGGTCATTCACCCCATAGGATTTAAGGCTGATGTATCATTTACTAGAGCCACAGGCAAGCTACAACAAATATTTCGTGGAGAAGTTCACCAAAGAAATGAAGACTTGGCGAAGTGCACCAAGAACTAGTCAGCAAGGGAAGAGCCATTGAAAAAGGACAAACATGGTATGTACAGTACTGGTTCCCTCTCCTCCCTGTATTGTTTTGTTGTTGCTATGCTATGTAGGCTATTTGGAAGGCCTGGCATTAATAAGTTTTCATCCGAGTGGCTATCCCTATTAGATGCGGCCACTAACACCACTATTATGGATTGGGCTCAGATATTGTCTGATAATTTAGCCTCGGTTATTTGGAACTACTGGTCTAAAAGAATTACCTCTCAGAGGATTTATCCTCCTTTCTTTTTAGTTGCTTATGTTATGGATGCAATTTGTTCTATTTCCATATTTCCCTTAATGGGTTGGAAGCTGACTATGCAAAATCCCTTTCCCATTCACATTTACCATAAGGAATTGTGGGATTCCAAGTTTATCCCATATTTTTACAAAATTTATCATGGAGTTATGTTACCTCTTTACAAAATGTTGTATAATAAGGACGCCCCAAGATTTTCCCCCGAAGCAGAGGTTGATATCCTCCCTGTCAGAAGATGGTTTGGGGAAGAGTTTTTCACTTATGTCAGAGTATTTGGAAGCATTACTTCCCCTTGTAGAAATTTTGAATAATATGACAATTATTCACAGAGATTATCCTGATTATACACTATTTGTGGATTCATGCATAATACATAACCTCCTCTACGTTGATCATCAATTTTGCGGAATTAAAGAAACAATTGCATGCACACATTGAAGCATCAATCACACATATCAACACAGTATATCACAGGGAAAGCATACAACTGAAAATCCCCAACTATCTATATATTATATTTATTGATAACATGTAACAATACATAGTACAATACTCCTCACAAGTACTCAGTACTATCTCCACCTGTTACACACAAACTAGCTCAGATCTGAATCAATCACTGGCTCAAATCTCCTCCGCTGCTTGCCTGCCTCCACTGCGCAATCCTGCATGAGAATACTGATGAATGAATGATCCAAATTCATATTTCCGTTGGATATACCACGCAATCCTCATTGGAAATACTCAATCCATTGATTGTGCAAATCACATGCACAACTATAGTCACAACTGACAACTGTCTTGCCCTTTCACTCACCTCTAACACTTGTCTCCACTGAACT
>APFE030885253.1:0-19971 GCA_000404065.3 Pinus taeda
TGAACCAGTAGATCGTGCATCTTCACCTTCCAGATCTCAAAATTATTCTTGCCATTAAATTTCTCAATTTCGAACCGGGCACTTTGATTTTTGGCCATCTTGTATCAGCAAAAAACAATAATCTCCAATATCCAACCGGCAAAAAAAAAATTGCCACTGCCTTTGTTTTTACTCAGACAAAACTGCCTATGCCTTTAAAAAAAAAAAATCTACCCTTTGCACTTCACAAAAAAAAAAATTCTTGTTTGCTCTTCAAATTTTTTTTTTGTTTACTCTTCACAAAAAAAATTTGCCTCTGCCTTTGAAAAACAAACTGGCCTTTTTTTTTTTATTTGCACTTCACAAACAAAAAAAAATGTTCTTGTTTGCTTTTAAAAAAAAAAATCTTGTTTGCAAACCCGTATACAATTGTTTTAACAAAACCGTATACAATTGTTTTAACAAACCCGTATGCTCTTTGGTCAATACCGTATGCAATGTATTTTAAAACTGTATATTATTCAGAACCGTATTCAATTGAGTTTCAAACCTTATACCATTCCACAGTTCAACTGCTTTGACAAACCAAGAATCAAGCCACCTGCTAACAGAACTCAATTCAAAACATAAACCCAATAAGCGTAGACTCCTCAGTGTGAATTTATAGCTGCTTTTGGCGATTCCCTTCAAGAAGTATAAAAATAAAACCGTCTGCTACTTTTCTAATGCTGGCCACCATCCATCAAATAAAAGGAACGCACCAGCGCTTTAATACTGTAGTGGACCAACGATTTAAAACAAAAGGAATGCACCAGCACTTTTATACAAAACAAAAAATAAACTCAGGCTCTACGCATCAGCAATCGTGTGTATCATCCACCCACGCACCAGGTATAAAGGTTGAATAGTTTTTAAAACAAAAAACAGACCATTCATACCAAAAACGCTCCACGGCTCCAAAACAAAAGACCTTTACGCATCCCACGCAGGCCTCCAGCTCCACGCGCGCCAACCAGCAAACGATCCAGGAAACGATCAGGCGATCCTCTCTTCCGCTGCGTGGAGTACAGGTATATCAGCGCGCTGCTCCTCACCACGCACAGCAACCGCTGCTCCACTCGAACAGCAATCAAACTCCCTCAGTGCTCCAGTGCAGCAGTGCACTCCTCCAACTTGCTCTGATACCATTTGTTGGGTCAGGTGCACAACAAAATTAAATAAACACAGAATTAACACAGCAGAATATCAAACACATAGAACACAACTATTAACGTGGTTCACCCAACCAATCTGGGCTACGTCCACCAAACATAGGCATCAGGAATATATTAATCAAAAATTTGGAGATTACATCAATGAAACTCTCACTCTCTCTCCCAGCTATCCGTATGACAACCTATTTTATAGTAGAGAGAATCTAACTGCTCTCACATCAAATTTAGGATGCATTAATTTGCTCCCAACAACCTGGAGATAATCCAGCAATAGATTTTCTATTGTTGTCACCTACAGAGATTTCTGCTTATTTCAGTTCAAACAGAAAATCTCAACAATAGTTTCTCATTAATATATCTTCCACATTATTTACAAAGAAATTCCACTATTGATTCAGCCCACCTTCCTAATCAATTTTGATTGAATTTTAATCAAAATAAAATTCAATTGTGCAACCAGGTAAAATGTTGATATCTATGTTGATATCAGTGATGACTTAGTGGAGTTACCATGGATGGCAATGCTCATAGTTCTTGATTAACATATATTCCAGATTCTTTTCAAGGAAATTCAACGGTTGCATCAACAAAAATTCGTAATACCTCTCTTCCTACGAAAATTGAATTCAATTGTGTATCCAAGTTCAACTAATGTTTCCATAGTTATGATTCGATAAATTCAATCATATTGATGCATATTATTTGAAATAAGTGAATGAAACCCAATAGATTCAATGATTTTTATAAAAATTATATTCCTGTCAAGGTTAATTATCTTGGTTAAGGTCCGTAGAAACTTTCATTTTTACTTATGAAAATAATAATAAATTTAATTAATTTATTTATTTATTAAAATTTTAAATAAAAATATTATAAAGATATTATAAAAAATTAAATATTTGGATATTTAAACATTTAAAAGTTAATTAAATTTATAAACTATTTAAAAATGAATTGGTATAATATTTATTATTTATATATTTTGATTATTTCTATATATTGTATTCAGTAAGTGAGTTCACAAATCATATTTTAGTGTAAATGATTGTTGATCTGGCACTTGACTTTCCATTAAATCATCATTTCTATTTAAAAAACATGGAAATCATTCGTTGGTCATTTTACTTTGAAAAACACTTTTATATACACAATTTTTCTTTTATATTAATAAACTATCCCAGATAGCCCAACATGTTGGGTAATATATATCGTTTCCCTCTTAAAGCCCTTCAATGATATAAAATAAGGAGCATTATTATTGTCAATTAGGATATGTTAAGTTGTTGCATAAGGTGTTCTCATTACGTAAAATAATTTGTTTTCTTTAACCTGATACCGAAGCTCATTTAAGGACTATTTATGTTCTTAACCAAGATCTTGACCATGTGTTACCAATGTTTGAAGATTTGTTACCGATATTCTCTTATATCTAGCATTTATGTGAACTTTTGCATTAAGCTGACTATTCCATGTAATCTAAAATGTTTTTTTAATTGGAATAGGTTGTTTTTTATTAAATTCAAAGAAGTTTCAATTCTTTTAAAATATGTTTATTTTCTTTTAAGTATAAAACCATATAGTTTTTATATTTTAATTTATAATTAAATTTACATAGTTAATATGTTTATTTTTCTATTTTTTTTGTTTATCTAGGCTCTTTGTTGAATATATGTGATTTTGACGAATCAGAAAGAAAGCATAAAGTATTATGTTAGGTACATATGCAATGTATTAAGTGATTTCCAAGTATTATGTTAGGTACATATGCAATGTATTAAGTGATTTCCACTTTTTATTATTTAGGCGAATAAAAAACAAAGGCAGACCTGCATTTTATATGTATGTTAATTAAGATCAAACCCATTATGGTTGAGATTTAGATTCTTTTTCTTTTGCAATTTTACTTGCTTTTTATGTGGCCATGTTAACTTTTTTTTTGGTTACAAACAAAACAGGTTTTTTTGGAATAAGCATGTACTTGAAGGTAAAGATTAAAAAATAAGTGAAAGAAGTAATCCCCTTTTACTTTACCAAACTTGCTATGTATTCAGTGTTAGCTCTTATCTTGCCTTTTTAAAAGAGTTCATATAATTGAATACTTTCATAACTTTATTATAAAGTGTATTTCACCTAATATACAAAAGTGAATGATCATAAATTGATTTTAAAATACATATTTTTAAGTTAATTTTTTTATATAAGTGAGTTTCCTAATAAGTAACTTATTTTAAAAGCCAATTTATAGTAAAATTTGTATAAGTATATAAATATATTTTTTTAACTAGAAAACCTAATTGTGCATCCATCACCATGTGGGATAGCTTTCATGTGACATGTCTATGCCTTTTTTAAAGAGAACATAACATTCACATTTAATCTCCACTTTTAGTACCATTATTTCAACAATTTATTTATTTATTTTTATTTTTTTCTGAATTTTCTTTTGAAACAATCAGTTTCATCCTTTGAGTCCATATTTATTTCATATTTTCATGTGCATAAACCAATTGATTTTATGTTTACCAATACTTTGATCCTCTAATGGAAATCTCATGTGGAAGATGTACTAAATTAAAGGGTCGTATTTGATTACTTCAGGAAAATTATAACCTCTATTAATATTAAACAAAATGAAATGGGATAATAGGAATGGTGAAGAAATTGATTAATATAATTTTCCATTTCTCTTACTTTTGAAAATAAAATGTCAATGGAATTGATTAGTCTAAAAATGTGATAATGTCTTTTAAGTCCTAGTGATTTTCCTTGCATTCAATATTATTTATATAGGTTAAAAAACTTATATCTTTACATAAATACTAAAAATTTGATATCAATAATGATGGATGCATATATGTTGAACTTGGTAATATATATTCTATGTTTTTAACTACCTTTTATATTGTTAGAGAAGGTTCAGAGGCCTTCATGTTAGGATTCCAATCATGGATCTTTTTGTATATGGAACAATGTTTTTTCATCTTGGAGTGATTAACATTACATGTACATCTAATGAAGTCTTGATGGTCAAATAGAAATATAAATATAACTTAAAGCATACAAAGATCCAACATGCTCACATTAATAAGAAAAAAAGGGCCCCAAACCCTCCTAGCTAGCATCTACTACCATTGTTGACAAGGGACATGAACCAAATAGTATGAAGAGTGATAAGAACTACAATTTGTGAGAAACATCGTTATTTAGATTGAAAACATTTAAAAAATATGATGACCTTATAAGCAACACTAAAGAAACACAACATGAATTTTGAATGTTCCTCTAACACTCTTCCTATGGACATATATCTTTTTATTTGATTTCTGCTTCAATTTTATATATATTCCTTTGTTTAATGAGAGGATTATTGAATATGTAGCACATTATCATACAGCTAAGTATATATACATTTTTTCTTCTCTCAATAATTGTAATGCCAGAAAAATATTTTAATTGCTTTCACGATGGAAACCAAAAAATACATTTACTTGTTGTGTGAAGTTGGCTTCCCAAATGTATCTCTCTATGTATGCTCCCAATTTTTCATTGATTCAATCTATGATGCTTCATATATGTTTTTTCCCGTTCATTAAAATGGATGTTTTAAGCCCTATAATGTATTGGTTGTTGTGTAGGGCTGACTTGCCAAGTTTGCCTCTCAAGTCATCTAAAAAAATTTAACTTGTGATCAATGGTTCTCCTTCCTGAAAAATATAGTTGTCTTTCTACACAGAACTCCCCTTTGTTTTCATTACCACATTCTACTATTTTTTCTTCTTCCTCACTTCATTTCACGTATTCCCTTTCTATCCTTTCATTTGAACATTTTCCATTTATACATTGAAATTTTCTTAACATTGTCAAGTTCCCATGATGTTCAGGTAAGATTTTTCATTTTCTCTTTGCCACATGTGCAAAAGAAGGTTGTAAAATAAAAATTTCATTTAATTTTCATTAACATTTAGTTTGTCATGTTTATCTCTAATTTTCCATAAAAAATTAAGTCGCTATCAACATTTCTCTTTCTTATGCCATCACCTTATCTTATTGTTAACTACCCTTTGTTTGGTCATTCCCTCTTCATTACTACTATTTTTTCCTTATTATTTTATTTATTTTCATTGTTACATGATTGGTGTTCCATTCCAACATTTGGGCTTTATACATGGCACATTTCTAGGGAGCCCCAAGTTGTCCTTTGGTTGATATAAGACACCTCTAAACCCAAAAATTCATTGGGTTTTTGTGTATCTTAACAAGTCTTAGTCCCAAATCATTTAAAATAAAATATGACCAATACTTCTCTTTATTTTATAATCTCCCTGTCTTCTTATTGAGTGCTAGCTTATTTCCTAAAACATTTGTAAAAAATATACAGTATTATTCCTTTAGAATATTTATGAATTTATATTCCAGCCGGCCTTAAAAATCTTTGTAAAATATTTATGTTTTACTCATGCAAGTATCCCCCAACAAGATGTTTATAACAACAACATTATACTATGAGTTTTGATCGTTCCAATTGCACAGATTTTAGCACACCTTTTAAAAACTTTTAGTATATACATTACCATAAAAAACCTTTACAAAAACCACCACAAAAGTGTATTTCCCAATAAGTGATTTCATTACATAAATAATATTTTTTATGCAAGGTTATCATTGTCCATGATTATTGTGGCATATATGATTTCTTTTTGGTATAAGCACAATGAATTTGTATACTTAAGGGTTTTCATCTTAGGATTATGTATTAACAATTTTATGTGAACTGCGTTGGTGATGAGGTATGATTCAGAGAACATGAGAATCAATTGTTTTCATTCATTATTCCATAAATATTTTATAATATGCTATTATTAGAATTATTATAATAATACATTTTTTAGTTTTTTTATATAGGGTATGTTTTATGTTATTTATTAAGAATAAAAGTAAGTAAATTAAGGTTTATTGTTGTAACTATCTACATTTTCATATCTGAATTATTTATTGCTTGAATGATAGTGATAGGGCACCATTTAGCAAAACATTTAAATGGGTTCTCGAAAATATGATTAGGTCCTTGGTTTGATGCCATAATTAATAGTGTCCACATTAGGAGAAGAATTATTGTAGTAACTCAAGCAATCCATACTAACTATCAAACTTTTCTAATTAAAACTTTATTAATTACGAAAAAATGATTTCCACAATTCACTACTACATAAATAAAGAACAACATGAATATAGTTTACATTCTTCCATAGATAACTAGATAATGAGAATTATTATGGTGTATAGATTAACTAAAGAAATACAATATTTTACTCAAACTTTTGAATTCCCAATTCACCAAACTGTGAACTTTCATGGGATTACATTTCAGCCTTATATTACTCATTAATAATCATCTCATTTATTTTATTTCATGTACATTTATGTGTTCTCTTCTACTTTCCCTTTTGCACAACATAAATATTTGTTGATTAAGAGGATAAATTCTTATGACCTATTTTCAAAGGCTAACTCAAAAGTTAAGGTAAGTCAAAAGTTTACTCATTAATAATCATCTCATTTATTTTATTTCATGTACATTTATGTGTTATTTCCTACTTTGCCTTTTGCACAACATAAATATTTGTTGATTAAGAATATAAATGTTCTTATGATTTATTCTCAAAAGCTAATCATCTCACTTATTTTCTTTCATGTACATTTATATGTTCTTTCCTACTTTTCCTTTTGCACAACATAAATATTTGTTGATTAAGAGGATAAATGTCCTTATGACTTATTCTCAAATGTAACTCAAAAGTTAAGGCATTATATTTAATTAGGGTGGTTATAGTGTTTACATAAAAGTTAAGGTGTTTTTTAAGGAATTTATTATGATGATTATTATTATTATACAAGAATGAAGCATGTTTGTGAATTCAACAAAGTAGAATAAAAATGTTAATAATTTCAAATGAAACAATAATTTTCTATTGTATTTAATAATTTCTTTTACATAGATTAGTGCATAAATTAGTCTACATTATATTATAGTCATTTTTTAGTTAAAATGTTTTATTAAAAATGCTAATATAACTTCTATTAAGGTTTCCAAATAACCAACCGGGGAATGAATTTTTCTGATGTTTGTATAATCTTTTCTCGCTAAAGTTATGACTATAAACATGCAAATAATTATATTGCAGGCTTGATATACTATATCACTTTCATAATTAATTAGATTCATATCTTATTTCATAATACTAAAAGAAAGAGGAAAATAGTACAAAGACGTTATTGTGCATTGCATTATTCAAAAATATAATATGCTCTATTCATGTGCTTCTATTAGTCTATGATCAAATTTATTGAAAAACCCCATAGCTTCCAATAAACGTTGATGGGTGTGGGGATTATCATTGATATTTGGATCACCCCTATCCAACACGTACTCTTAACTATTAGGTTCACTTAACATAGACTAAATCGACCTTATTCTTATGGTGTTGTAAGAATCGCCAAACAAATAATAATTTATCAGCAACAAGTCTTACATATTATTAAAAAATTTGTTCATTACTATAATAAGAGTAAACAAATTTTCAACCCTAACATAAACTACATCGAAGGAAGTGACCAAACCCATAAAAGAAGTGTAATAAAAGCATTATAAAAAATTGGATGAAATAGGCATGGTAAAGAGTTGGATGAAATAGTTGAGATTAAGAATGCTATCCTACAATATCGTATTTTCTTCCTTTTATTTCTAACAATGACTTTCAAAGAATTTTTTCATTACTATAATAAAAGTAAACAAATTTTCAACCCTAACATAAACTACATCGAAGGAAGTGACCAAACCCATAAAAGAAGTGTAATAAAAGCATTATAAAAAATTGGATGAAATAGGCATGGTAAAGAATGGGATGAAATAGTTGAGATTAGGAATGCTATCGTACAATATCGTATTTTCTTCCTTTTATTTCTAACAATGACTTTATTTATAAAATTCCATATTTAAAGTTAACAAATTTGTCCTCAAGTGAGAATTTATGAATAATCTAGCAACATGACATTTGAACAATAAAACAAAAGTTACATTTAAAAAAACTGGGGCTATTTCTAGACAATTAAGGTGTGAAAAGAACCGAAGCTACTTCCGCTATTTCTAGACAATTAAGGGACACAAATATATGTAACCTATAGTCAGGCTCTTATTGGTTATAGCAAGTCAGGATAGTCGACAATAAAACAAACGCTAGATTTGAAAAGGATTGGAACTACTTCTAGACAATTAAAGAGATCAAATTATATGCTCCCTATGATCATACCCTTACTAATTATAGCAAGTCAATATAGTCGATACTAACCCAATATTGTTTATAAAAATGTCTTACATTATTGAGGTTATTCAGAAATAAATAATGATGTAATGTTAATATTAATTGGTGCATAGCATGAAACCAAATTAAGATGGTAATTTAAAATATCATATTTTTGTATTCACATCTCATCATGAAGTGTGATGTAGCCAGTTTCATGCATGTTAGACATTATATAATCAAACGAAAACCCTTTAAAAAGAAAACACTATCACCATTGTGAAATACAAGAGAGGAAAGATCAATAATGACTTCGATTTTGATAAGAAATCAGCTCTTTGTTGCCATCACCAAATATCATAGCCTTTTATATTAGGTATGCTCACCATGTTTTTTTTTCATCAAACATTTTGTAACTTCAACAACATCCCCAACGTTGAACTAAAAAAACATACATCAATGTGATATCTCTTTACAAATGTGTTAGATATTTGACTAGAGATTTATTTTGCACAAACATCGATAGTACTTCACTTAAGTGGTGTTCGTTTGAGCAGGTCACTTAGGCTAGATCTTAATGTTGGCCTCTCCTTGTTTACGTATAATAAGCATTGTCCTAATTTTTTGAAAATGTTGTCATTATAAAACTGATATTTTGTTTAATAATGAATTTATTTTTATTTTTCTCTATTGATTATTAAATATAAATAATTCAAAATATATGTGTTTTTCCAAACATAAAAATAAGTTTAAATCTAGAAATATAAAATATAATTATTTTAATAAAGTTACTTATCAAAACTCTTTGGTATTAATAATTTTTTAATAATAAATAGGCACAAATTTTCACTTCATCAACTCAACCTTGGAGAGATGCATTTAAAAAGATGAATTAATTTAGTTAAAGTATGTTATATTTTGAATTTTACAATATAATTTGATTTGATTATTGAATAACTATGTAAATGTAATGACCTAAACTTTTCCTAAATTCCATTAAAGACATGGTACGAAATGTAATAATGGATTATAGATATCCAATTAGCATTCTTTTGTAGTTTTCTTACATGCATATCCACTTTGACCATGTGCATCGATGATACATTCAAAATTATGTGTGGAACCAATCTCAATTGCGGGGCTATTGACGAAGGTCTCTCAGATTTCTCTTCCTTGGGATGTAGGTTTGGATGCTCTGTGTATGACCCTCCTACATATGGGGCACATAGAACGAGATTGGATCCACATGGTAGTGCATTGTGTGTGAAAATTGAAGAGGTTTTTCACTACACCAAAACCCGTAGGTGTTGGTAAACATTCGAAACTGATAACTACTATCCCCAAGGTAGAAATTATGGATTCCATAGAGGTGAAGTGATTCCTTCAACACACCCCCTCAAATGCAACTCAGTGGAATCGAACCTAGGTCTAGGCTCTGATACCATGTAAAATTATTAGAGCACAGATAAGGATCTAGATGAAGAATAATTGCACAAACATGCAAGAATTGAAAAATAAAATTGGAACAAATAATGAATTTGATTACTCAATAATTGTTCGAGAATCAATACATAAAGAAACTAAGTTAAGCTTAGTTGTACATGCAATAACTAAGCATAATTAAAACTAATTGAAGCTAAGTGTGCTTTATGTTCTGTTATTGTTCACATGCACCACATGCAAGCACTAGAGTTAACTAACTAAAAGAAAGTGCATACCATATATAAGCGCACGAGTTAACCAACTAAAGCCAAGTGCACACCACATGTAAGCACTTGAGTTAACTAACAAAATCCAAATGCACATCACATGCAAGAAATAAGGTTGAACTGAATCTAATTAAAGCTTACATGGTGCATGTACAACAACACCCAGTGTTAAGCATAACTTTGGTGAGTGTCATGAAAAATGAATGAGTCCCAACGACAAGGCCATTTTAGGTACCACTGTAAAATTCATGAAAAATAGGAAAGAGGGGAAACTGAGTGCAAAGAAAACCCCCCTCAAAATATAATGAAAAAATAGAGAAAAGACAATTGTTAGACAATCGTGTCCTTCACCTAAAGACGATATCTCAGAAAGTGAAATTCATATTCACTGAATGCCTTGGTGAAGATGACAACAATCTACTAGGAACTAGGACAATATTGCATATCAGAGATCTCATCATGAATTAGTTCTCTAATGAAGTGTAGGTGGATTTCGATATGTTTGGTATACTATCACTGCGCTGGATCTTTGCAAAACATTAACATACTTTAATTATCACACCATATGACAGCCAGACAATGACATATCAGAGATTAGGATAAACTCCACAGAATATTATAGTAAAACGTGCAATCAACCAATGGCGTGTATTTACCATTCTCAAGTGTTATCCCTGATAAGAAGGGTGTGGTTGTTTCTTGTAGTGACTCATGTGAAATCATGCGAAAAGATATGTAGCATACTTTGGTTAAGAAATGGTAATCGTAGAACTCTCTGATTGATCTCTAGCTCAAGGAGAAATTTGGCAAGCCCATATCTATCATACAAAATCGTGTATGCAATGCAGTTATAATCTCAGCAATAGCAGAAGATGAACTACCTATTATCAAAAGATCATGTATGTAGAGTAGTCTCATCAACAAGGAGTCAATTTCATTTAATGAATAAACATTGGAATCTGATTTGTAGCATACAAATTTTGAGATAACAAATAGTTATCCATGTTTCCTTACTACACTCTACGTGTCTGCTTGAGGCCATAGAGTGACTTCTTTAGTTTTCATACTAGAGATTAATTTTGCATGTATCCCTATGGATGCTCCATGTATATTTCCTCCTTGGGATCACCATGAAGAAAGGCATTCTTCACATCCACATGATGCACCACCTATCCTCTTATTTTGTAATGGAGAGAGATAACAGAATGAAATTCATTTTTTCCACTAGAGAAAAACTCTCATCATAGCGAACACCATGTACCTGCTAAAAACCTTTTTCCATCAACCGTGCCTTTTACGACTAACTTGGCCACCAGCTGCTTTCTTAGTACAGTAAAGCCACTTTCACCTAGCAAGTTTATGATTAGAAGGTAGAAAAAGGTAGGTCCCAATTGTGGTTCTAAGTGAGAGAGTTGTATTCCTTGTCCATATCTTCTTCCCATTCACAATGGCCACTCGCTTTTGCATAAGTTTGTCGATTTGATGTGCGCATCATATATGCATGCATGCGAAGGCATGGTTCCATAGTTAATAGTTCTTCTGCATCTTGCTCAAACTGAGGTATAGTTGCAAGACCATCTAAGAGATCACTCATGTTGCACCATTTTTGTGTTGAAGGTGGTCAAGAATCTTTCAAACTATAAGAGGACGTACTATCTTGATGTTTAACAACTAGTGGTCCAACAGGTGTTGTAGGAAAATCCTCGTTTATATCATAATTTTGATCTGAATTATCATCTACATACCCATCAATTAATGGTGAGGGAAAATTTGTAACAGTTTGATCTAGTGATGCATGCAAAACATCTTTTTCAATATTTACACTCCTTTCAATAAATAGATCTTCAATATTGATATCAAGCTATTTGTACCCTTTGACTTCATCAAAATATCCTAAAAAAATGCATGCCTTTCTTTGAGGTTGCAAATCCATTCTCTTCTCTCTAGGAATGTAGGCCCATACTCAAGATCCAAAAATGCGAAAATGACTAACTTAATGTCACATGCCATTCCAAACGTCAAAAGGTGTCTTTGGAGTACCATATTTATGACGAGATCTATTATGGATGTGTGAGGAACAATTGATAACTTCAACCCACAATTTGTATGGAAAATATCTTGCATGCAACATGTAATTGACCATCTCTTTCAAATATCTATTCTTCCTTTCGGTTGCCCCATTTTGTTGTGGAGTGTAAGGAACTGTATGCTACAATTGCATGCATGCTTCATTACAAATATTCTAGATATCGTTTTTGACATATTCCTTCCCATTATCTATGTGGAGGATATTGATATGATTTCTAGATTGATTTTTTGCATGCGCTTTGCAAATATTTAGATGTTGAAACACTTTAGACTTGAGTTCTAGGAAATAAACAATATTGAATCTCGTGTAATCATCTATAAATTACAAACACATATTTCTTTCCAAATTGAACGTAATGAAAATAGACACATGAGATCACTGTGTACAAGATATAATAGTGAAGAGGCTCTCCATGAATGCCCCTTCTCGAACTTCCCTTATTGATGCTTTCCAAGAGAACATCCATTACAAACACCATTTGAAATTTCAATAGCGAACAATACTTTAACCATCCCTTTTTTGCTAATTTGTTTCATATATCTGAAATTTGAGTACCCAAATATCTCATGCCAAATCCTACTTTCTTCGTTTTCGTGCATAAGTAGAAAAATAGAATCTGACTAAGGAACAAAATTGTAAAATGTATATAGACGAGATTGATCATTTACCTTGTGAGATACAATCTTCAAGTCGGTTTTCATATCATAAATGCTCATTGAATTTGGGGTAAATTTTGCTTCCCTTCTAGTATTAATATGTGGCATCTGCTACTCTAAAAGAAGATTCACAGAAAGCCTCGAAATATGCAAGACATTCTCAAAACATCCATCTTTGAATCACACTCTGCCTTGTCCAGTAGCTTCAACTACAAAATTTCCCCCCCTGAGAATAGGATGTCTCGAGTATGCATGTAGAGAGGAAAAGTATTCCTTTCAAGAATTCATACGATTTGAAGCTCCTAAATCGATGATACATGCTTAGGGTGTATAATGAAGGGAAATCAAAGAATGACCGTTACGCCTTGTTTCTGATGGGTTTTCTTTCACCTTCTTCTTAGCAATTTCTAGAATATGATGACCAATATTATTTTCGTTAAGAGTGTTTTCCATCAAGTCAATAGCCTTATGCATGCAAGAGGATTCACGATGACAACCTCTATTAAAATAAGGACACTTGGAGTTTCCTTTCTTTCTCTTTTTACCATTGGAGTTGGTAGAGTCATTTGGAGGTTTTCGATTTCCTCCCTTTCTTGGATCTAGATCTCTCACCTTTAATTTTCCTTTGGATTTTAAATTTGGTTTCAAGTTCAACTTTCCTTTTTCATGCATGGCAAGTGCATGTGCATTTCAAGACTTTAATGAACCCATCTTGATGAGATTATCTTGATCATGAATAAGAGACTCAATAAATACATCAAGTTTGGGAATTTTCCATTTATCTTTGTTGCAAGTCTAACTGTATGAAATGTAGAAAGAAAAACAACATATTCAAGACCTAATTTAGACAAAATAGAAAGGATCAATTAACCTTCCTGTTTGGATTTATCGATCATAGAATCTTGTAGTTATAGGAGAAATGATTTGAATTTTTTAAAGAAATCTTGAATGTTCTCAAAGTTGTTTGGATCTAAGGAATTTAACTCATTTTTTTGAATATGAGCCTCCATCTCATCCTGCTTTTGAAATAAATTCTCCAAGGTTGTCCAAACTTCATTCAAAGTGGTGCATGTGTCCACATGGAAATGCAACGATAGAGATGGTCAATAGTAGAAGACGAAAAATCTCGTCCATCCTATTGAAGTATTTGTATTTTTCAATGGCAGAATTAGGTTTAGCTTCTATATTCATAACTGTCTCATACATGCCTTTTCCTCTGAGGTGAAGGAAACTATCACAATTCCATTGGAAGTAATTATACGAAGTGAGAATAATTGAATATGGGAACTCCATTCTTTCGCCTTGTAGTTATAGCAACAATTGCGACAATTATCCAATGTTATGATCAGGAAATGAAATATCCGAACAATTGTAAGGTTCATAAAAATGAATTTAAGTGATAAACCAATTAAGCAATTAGTGCAATAGTGGAAAATTAAAAACTTTTAGCAAACACCCATGAAACATTGTAATATTAGAACTGTTGATCCATATATTATGAAATATGAGGGTATGAGTACAATACATAAATGGAGTAGTGCACCTGCGCTTGTCAAAAGCACAAGCTGGACCAAACCTAGGTGGTATAGTAGCTGGAAAGATGGTTGTTGAGTTTTTGTTCTACTATGGTCTGCGTTGTCTTAGTAAACTACCAATCTACTGACTTCAGCGTGCTAGAAAGTGCCAAAAAACTACCCAAATTTTTTTTCCCTTCTAGCCTTAGACTCCTCGGACAAAACCCAAAAAAACACAGAAGGGAATTTCTTTGATTTTCACTTTGAATTTTTGGCCCCTTGGGAGCTGCTCTTTGGCTACATCTGTGACTTTCAGCCTGCTGGAAAGTGCCCAAAAGCAGCCTAGAAAACTATGCCCTTTAAGCCTTAGACTCCTTGGACAAAACCCAGAAAAAATCAGAAGGGAATTTCTCTGATTTTGACTTTGGATTTTCGGTCTCTTTGGCGCTGCTCTCCCACTACATCTATTGAATTTCGGCCTGTAGGAAAGTTCCCAAAAAAATCCTAGACATTTTTTCCATTTTAGCTTTAGAATCCTTGGACAAAACCCAGAAAGAACCATGAGGGAATTTCTCTGATTTTGACTTTGGATTTTCAGCCGCTTAGGAGCTTCTCTCGAACTACATCTTAAGATTTTCAGCCTGTTGGAAAGTGCCCAAAAACTACTCAAAAAGTTATGCCCTTTTATTCATAGACTCCTTGGACAAAGCCTATAGAAATGAAGAAGGTAATTTCTTTGACTTTTATTTTGGATCTTCGGCCTCTTTGGTGGCTAAATCTACCTCTGTGTATTTCTAGCTACCTAGAAAACATGCAGTCCCATCCTCTGTGTGGCTAGCTGAGCTTTGAATCTTTGCTAAATAATCCTACAATCTCTTGGGAATAGCCTCCCTAGGGTGGGCACAAATGGTCCCTCGAATTAGAGGTTGAATCCTCCCTACAGGAGACTCGTGGCTAAACAACTAGTAGACTTGCTAAGCAGTAGAGAGCACAAGAGTGAGCTTGTTTGTCAAATATTCAAAAATGAAAACAAATTGAGAGTTGATATCTCTTTATAACTCCTTGGGCCCCCTTAACGTCATGTGGGCCCCTCCTTCCACCCATTTTATTTTCCCTTCAAGCATATCGAATGATTAATTCGAACTCCTATTTGTGTGGCACCCACATTCCACTAGCTTCTAAATAAATTCGATTTGGCCACTAAGTCCCTAAGTCGAAAGTGTGGGGCCCTCTTCCTTAGTAAAAATGTGGAAAATTGTGTAACAAAACCCTATTACTAATGTGTTTGAGAAGGGAAATGACAGTCCTCCCCTCCCAAATCTTGCTTGCCCTCAAGCAACCTCAAAGATGGGAGCTCAAAAATATGCTCACCCTCTCAGGTGGCATCCTCATCTGGCATGTTCTTCCAATGCATCAAACATCGCTTGTCCTCAAGCAATGCCTAACCAAACACCCTTTCTGACTATGGACCCCTAATTTCACTGCAAAATTCACTATGGTACCAAATGTGCCATTTGATCATCCCTGGTCATTGTACTATCCTATAGCGAAGGAGTCCCTCGATACTAAGATCCCAAGCCAACCTGATCAACGTGAAGCCCCCCTTGCTCCACTCACTATCCTACTAGATATGGGCATTAGAACCCTTATGTATATCACCAATAAGTAGAGCATCCTAACAATGTAAAACTCTGCCCAAATCCTCATGATGTTTCTCTACGAAACAGTCCATCTCATGCACTACAAGATTAAACTCCTGAAGATGCAATCCAATCCTCATGAAATTGAACCCTCATCTACTCGAGCCTCCCTTGATCTCCTCCTATCGATCACCCTGCCACACCGGTGAACTTCCCCACACCATCAATGAATCACTAAAACCAAATGGAAGATCTGCATGACCATCCCCTGGAGAAACCATCTCACATCTATGGGTAGTCGAACTACTTAGCCCTGTTATGCCAAAATCCCCTGCCCATCACAGAAGGAACCTATCCTCTAAGATCATGACACTCTGGTCATGAATGACTGCTTAGCATGCTTGTACTAGAACCTCCACTCACATAACTCTCGGCCATAATATATGCGATGATCAAGGCTAGGCCAATCTTACCAAAATGACTCAACAGTGTCAGCACCTATCACTCCATAGCTAGCCCAAATCCTGAGAAACAATCTGCCTTGTCCTATATTTAGGACTTCGATGATTGCCCATGTGTTTGCCTATGAATGAATCAATTCGATTGTTATCCCGACCATGCTGACTGAGGAGTGGAGTATCCCACCAATGTAATGGATCCCTAGATCCCAAAACGATACTTGAGGTCCACAAACCCCAATCCTATTTGTCTATCATAGTGATATGATGTTGGTTGTTGGGACCCCTTTATGCCCCATCTCTGCCTCTTGTAGGTATCCAATAGGTAGGAACTGAGCATCAAGAACCCATGCCGCAAATATCTAGTTTTTATGTGCCTACCAAATCACACAACGAGATCTGCTATCCTAGCTCCTGATGAAGTGCTCAGATACTACCATAATCCTAGGCATCACCCTGCCAACAAGGACTACTCTCCTCTACACCTCATGCTCCCCTAATGCCTCAAGTTGTCCAATTGAAAAAGCACCATGTAACTCCCTCACAGTCACCTCCCCAAGTGTGAACATAGGGGTGGAACATATGCTACCTCGACAATCAACCAGGCCATCCCTAAGTCTGTAACCGTCAACTTGTGCACCTACCAAATTTCTCAACTAGAGAGTCTCCTCTTAGCCCATCACACATGGTGTCTCATCCCAGTGACTAGGGTGAGTCCCCCATGCCCTACTGCCTGAATGGAGGGTGTCAAAGTGAAACAACCAAACTCTCTGCAATTGTAAGAAACACTGGAGGATGATGGGTGAGTATGTCCCAAAGTGTATCATCAAGAATCTGCTGGAACGTTGAAGAGTAATCCTACAGATGACCCTCTCTGTGCCTCAGATCGACTGATAACTCCCTCGAGGCCCTGCCTCCACTAAACATGGTGTCCCCAAATGCTCAACAATATCCTCATCGATCCTCGGTGAGTTGCATCCAATGGTACACCTACTATTCCTGTCCATAATTGTCACTAGAGGCAAAGCTCCAAGAGCTCGTTGCAGAACATCATGTGTCACTACATACCACTGCACTCCATGAAATGCCACTTTATGCTGCAACCTATCCCTGCACACCATTGGATACCCACAACTATAGCTATACCATGATGTACCCTCATGTGTCTTATCTGTGGCACTACACCTGTCACTCCCTACACACCTCAATGCGATGCGAGTCAGTCCTCCTACCCCACTGTGCAAACCAGCATGCTATGGTATACCACCATGTATCTCCATGCTCCTCTGTTGACCACGGCTCCTCGCTGCATGGCCCTGCACACCATTGGGTGCTATGGCCTAGAATTGGGTAAGTAAGCATTAGGTTACATCCCTCTATATAACACTGAACGCTATGACCTAACTCCGTGTAGTCTTGTGTACCACTGCCTACTATCATACCACCCTGTAACATACAATATCCTGGATTGGCCAAAATATCAACCTCTCTGCTAGTACACCCTCCATGATGTGGGCTACATCCTGCCATTTTGTCTGAAAAAGTTGAGCGGTCCGACTCCCCACATGCTAACGAAAATGACACTAGTACGCCTATCCTCAATAGTCCCTGCATCCCATATGCTAGTAAGAGAGCACTCTCTCAATGCAATGCCCTATCGGATAGCCTGTTGATGCCACCTACTCCTACCAGCTCTTGCCAGAATAAGCTAGTCACCATGTGACTCGATGCACTGTCAATATGCCAAGACAACTCATGAAATCTGTTTGTTCGCCTATCAAACCATCCTGTCACTAGTGCTGACTGAGGTTTTGATGGAGATATGAAAATGTGGGTGCGCTAAAGCGTCAAACCCATATTGTAGCTACTACCATCACCTACCAGCTCTATGATGTGATGGAAAATCCCACCTGGATCCCAAAATAAGTCCTGCCCTCGAGTCCCTCTGGTAATCCATGGCCTTTTCTAACATGGGGCCATGGATGTATTCAACTGCCTAACTTGCTCCATCAAGTACCATCTCAATACCTTTCACCATCCAATCCCAAAGGAGAGATCGAACATGTAATCCTCTGTCAGAGGAACAAGCCCTCCAAGCTAATGTGGTATCATGCTCAACACAATTCGGCTAACCTTTCCACCCCCTCGGCTACATCTAGATAAATCTGCCTCCCTCAATCCAACGCATATGCATGGGTTGTAGGGGTGATTTTAGGGACGAATGTTCGCCCTTTGGCGAAATTAAGGGGTTTTAAATTTTTAGTGGTCGAATATTTTGTATCATAGTACATTTTTACAAATCACCTCAAATAGCCCACCTTATTTTAAGGGAGAGGGTAAAAAAGGTAAATTTAGCCCTTGAAATTAGGAGTTACAACCTTCCATTCGCCCATTTTCAAGAATAGGTTTTATTTAAGTGAATCCATTCGCCCATTTTCAAGAATAGGTTTGATTTAAGTGAATCCTATGGGCCAAATACCATATTTATCAAAGAGGTATAAAAATATAAATAAATGAGAGGTATGGTAAATAAATAAAGCATTTTTTATGTTTACTCCATAAGTCACCTTATATAATGCAAGGGTGTAAACAAATAAAAATATAAGTAAAGTGGAGGTATGGTAAATAAATAAAATGTCTTTTTATACTTACTCAAAAGGTATGGTAAATAAATAAAAATATAAATAACCTAGATGCATGGTAAATAAATAAAACCTCTTTTAATATTTAGTCCATAACCCTCGTTCTATTTATGAAGGCTCAAGCAAGAGGTTTTATTTAAGTGAATCTTATGGGCCAAATACCATATTTGTAAAAGAGGTATGATAAATTAATAAAAATATAAATAAGCGAGAGGTATGGTAAACAAATAAAACATTTTTTTATATTTACTCCATAAGTCTTATGAATGGTATGGTAAATTAATAAAAATATAAATAAACGAGAGGTATGGTAAACAAATAAAATATTTTTTTATTTTTTATATTAATACCATGCAAAAAAACATTATTAACCCTTATTAATAAAAATAAAAATGGCACATGGTATTGACCCATGGTATTCAGCAAAATGGCACATGGTATTGACCCATGGTATTCACTTGGAATGTAGCCTATTTAAATGGGGGAATTAAACCAGAATAGATCCATCTTTACTCTGGATATACTAACCCCCGCGAGGTATCAAATATCGTGATATGCAAACTAGCATAGAGTGAAAAAATATTTGATTCGATCAAGAGTAAAAATGGATTTGTAATTTAATGTATGTTAAACATTTTAGCTTGGTTAAAATAAAAATCAACTATTAATTTTAATAATTCTTATAAATTACTAATAGTAATTTTTAACCTCTAGGTTTATGATAACCCATGGTATTGACCCATGGTATTCATGTGAGCATAGACTATTTAAA
>APFE030885253.1:19991-41810 GCA_000404065.3 Pinus taeda
TTTATCTTACACCAACTAGGTTATCGATATGTAATTTCGGTAATTTGATTTCAAAAGATATTTTAAAGAAATGCAATGATTTCATTTGTGTATTCATTAAACACAAGATTTTATAATTGAGTAAAATATTCGCCATGCCTCGTGAGAGATTCGCCAAAAAATTATATATACATATCATATTATTGATAAAATCGCCTTCCATTTTTCCTATATACCATGGAGATTCGCCCATTTATTATACATGTAAATTTAGGGGGGTTCTTAAAATTTTCCCTGATGGGTTGATAACGCTATAAACCCCATAAATGGGCCTTTGAAGTGAACTGTGATGAAAACCCAACACATGACCTTTATGCTACCCCTCATCAATGGCTAGCCCAAGGGATGGCTGCACATCCTCCTCCATCACAGGGTTGACACGAGCCTTTGACTGCTCCTCCATAGACAACTAAATATGCACAATATTCTCACCATTTAGCTGTAGGTGACTGTCATCTAGCAACTTCGTCATAGATCTCAAGGCCTCTATACCTTGGTTCAACAATAGTGGAGCTGTCTTCCGACACCTCACCAACTTGTGGTGCATTGTTATCACCTGAGAAATCATTCACAACCCCGAATACCTCATTAATGGATGACACCTTATCAATGGGTGTACACTCAACTATCTCTTTGCCAACCATCACCCCTTCAACTACTCTTTCATCTTTTTTATTAATAATTCTCATCATCCCTGCAAAATCCCACTGAATGTCCATTGGTTTTTGCATACCCCTTAGTTCACATAACTCCCAAAAGGAGAGTGACACCTAAATTCCATGAACCAATGATTTGTATGCCCTCTAGTTCCCCCAAATAACTCCACATTAGTTGCAATCATGTCTAAATTCCCAACTGAGCAATGAATCAATTTCTTCCCCACATCAAGTATCATTTGTTGTATCCTCACCACCTCATTCCAGGTGACTACCATGTTGTTTGATTCCAATCTTTCCCATAGGCTGAGCCAATATTATGGCTTTGATACCGCTATAAGGTTCCTAAATAGGAATTTAAGTGATAAACCAATTAAACAAACAATGCAACAATGGAAAATTAAAAACTTTTAGCAAACACCCATGAAACATTGTAATACTAGAACTAATGAGTCGTATATTATGAAATATCAGGGCATGAGTACATTATATAAATGGAGTAGTGCACATGGGTTTGTCACAAGGACAGGTTGGATCAAACCTAGGTGGTATAATAGCTAGAAACATGGCTGTTGATTTGTCGCTCTACTATGATCTATGATGTCCTAGTAAATTGTTGATTTCCTAACTTGGCCTACTAGAAAGTGCCAAAAAGATGTCCAGAAATTTCTTCCTTTTTAGCCTTAGATTCCTTGGACAAAGCCCAAAAAAACCCATAATGGAATTTCTCTGATTTTGACTTTGAATTTTTGGCTTGTTAGGAGCTGCTCTTTGGCTACATATCCTGACTTTCGGCCCACTGGAAAGTGCCTAAAAACTGCCTAGAAAATTTGGTCCTTTACAACTTAGACTCCTTAGGAAAAACCAAGAAAAATGCATAATGGAATTTCTCTGATTTTGACTTTCGATTTTTAGCCTCTTAGGAGTTACTCTCTAACTACATGTACTAACATTTGGCTTGCTGGAAAGCACCCTAAAATTGCCCAAAAAATTATGCCATTTTTTCCTTAGACTCTTTGGACAAAACCCAGAAAAACCCAGAAGGGAATTTCTCTGATTCTGAATTTGGATTTTCGGCCTCTTGGCCGCTGCTCTCTAGCTGCATCTACTGACTTTCACACTGCATGAAAGTGCCGAAAAATTGCCTAGAATTTTTTTCTTTATAGCCTTAGTCTCCTTGGACAAAACCCAAAAAAACCCAGAAGGTAATTTCTCTGATTTTGACTTTGGATTTTCGGCCTCTTGGGAGCTACTCTACAACTACATATGTTGACTTTCATCCTGCTGGAAAGTGTCCAAAAATGGTTGAAACAATTATGGCCTTTTAGCCTTAGGCTCCTTGGATAAACCTAAAAAAACCTAGAAGGAAATTTCTTTGATTTTGACTTTGGATTTCGACCTCTTTGGTGGCTAAATCAACCTCAACACATTTCAGGCTGCCCAGAAAACACACAATCCCTTCCTCTGCATGGCTGGATGAGCTATGAATCACTCCTAGAAACTTCTACAATCTCTATGGAACAACCTCCCTAGGGCAGGCATGGATGGTCCCTCGATGTAGAGGTTGAATCTTCCCTACAGAAGACTCGTGGCTAACAGTTGGTAGACTCACTAAGCAGCAAAGGGGACAAGAGTGAGTTTGTTTGTCAAATATTCAAAAATGAAAACAAAATGAGAGTTGATCTCTCTTTATAACTCCCTAGGCCCCCTTAGCCTCATGTGGGCCCCTCGATCTACCCATTCGATTTTCCCTCCAAGCATATTGAATGGTTAATTTGAACTCCTATGTGGGTGGCCCCCAAATTCAACTAGCAACTAAATAAAGTCGATTTGGCCTCTAAGTCCCTAAGTCGAAAGTGCAGGGCCCTCTTCCTTAGTCAAAAATGTGAAAAATTGTGTAGCAGCACCCTGTTACTAATGCTTTTGAGAAGTTACATGACGACAATTTCCAACTCTTGATCTTCAAACCTGAAAAATGTTGTTCATGCACCTTCTCCTGACCCCTGTAGCTCTAATACCGTGTAGAGGTTTGTCACTATACCAATACCCATAAGTTTTGGTAAAATTTCGAAACCTGTAAGTAGGATCCCCAGGGTGGAAATTACAAATTCCATAGAAGTGTGGGGATTCCCCCAACAAAAATAATGCATATAACATGGCAACATGAATAGAATGTGCTCATTTTCAAAACCCAAGAGAAAAATGGTACATTTCTCCACCATTCCTCAACTTATGTATTCAATGTTTCTTTTTGTTGTCTTAATGTTGTTGTAATTTATGTTCACCTAAGTTACCAAGATATTTTGTTCTTCTTCGCCCTCCCGTATAGAAAACGCGCACAGTATAAAAACTAAATAGAAAATAAAAATGGAAATTCCAGAAACAAAGCTTCTCCATAGATGTTACTACTACTCATAAATTATAACAAAATCATATCTAGTGGTATTGAAGTCCCAGTTAAAATCAACACAACACATGATTTCCATAGCCCGTAAGTCTCTTGTAGGAACAGGTAACAGCATCTTGAAATATCGTAGAATAGTCTAGTAGTTAAACATTCATATCACTAATAATTTTGCGGAGTTACAATCTATTGTAACACTGCCCATTAATATTTGCTTCATGTGAGTTTCTAGGAAATTTAGTTATTGAGTCAGCTAATGTAAGATCCATATTCTTGGGGTTATACGTTTTATGCAAAATAAAATTCAATAGTTGCCAGAAGTGCACTCTGCTTAGTTTTGACCTAATAAATAGGACGAAAGGAGAATATTATTCAAATATAGCGATAGAAGAAGAATATATGTAATGTTTTGTACCATTGCAAAATAAAATATAAAATTATTTAAAAAAACACACATATTTTTCATATTTTATAGGAAATAAAAAAAATGAAAATTTTTGGTTGTATAGTTGCATATTTGAGAACTTGAAAAAGGGTCGAGAATAGATGTATCTTAAACATAAACATTTATTGAAACTTAATTAAATCCTATTTGAATAGGATGAAATAAATTGAAGCACAAAGAAGACAACACATTATTATTCCACACCTCTAGCATGAAACTATCCCAGCATCTAATATAATATCTTCTTTCGGTAAAATACCAACCATGAAATTAGTTTCGATGTATGTATGAATCACTTGAACATCATCATATTTCTATTGTAGCAGGTGAATTTTCCTTTGGCGTGATTATAAATGAAGGAATATTAAGTCAACTCTTCCATTGAACCAATCCATAAGTAATTTTGAATGCCCATATATTTTGAATACTTTTATCTTCCTCCAAACTAGAATACCCATGGTACACCACATATAAATGAGTTCAACTATAAGATTTGTGCCTTGACCAATAACTAGTTTTCATTTAATCATCAAATTTTGGGAGAATAAAATGACTATACATGCACCACAAACATCCTATTGGATGGATCAACGAATCACCATACTATAATAGTCAACAACTTTACATCTCTCATAAGCCTAATCTTCTACCCTTTTAGTTGGTTCAGTTTCTCAACATAAGATGACCTTTAATTATGTGCACTAACTTTAGATAATACCATATAATCGTCACATACAAAACGGTTTTTCCCTAGCCAAATTGCCCATAATACAATGATCGGAAGGAATTTAAGGGAAGAGGAAATGAACATTTGATTCCAAGTACATAAATGCTCTTCAACCAAGATACCATTCCATGAGGCATCAAGGTTAAAGCAAGAGAAATTTCCTTCCAAACAAATTGTAGATTTTTACTTGTATATTCAACACCTTAGGTGATATGCTAAAACAAATGACAAGAATCCCCTCTACTCTTCAGCAGAAACCAAAATTGATCAATGAGAACACTAAGCAGAAAAAGAAAACTTTCAATCAAACATAACAAATATTTTTCAAGGGAAAAAAACTTCTCAAAACCTCGACTATCTATATTCTATTATCAAGAAGATCAAAGAAGAAAATATAATGATTGTTAAAATCAAATAATTTCTTCACAAGTACAATCTATCTCTCTGGTTCCTAGGAAAGCCGTGGATGAATACAATATGCTCTGCTCAACCTTGAGCTCAACCTCCACAAGTATTTTCTATTCTCTTCTTGACTGGCTTCCTTTGGCCAATACTTATCCAAATTCCTAGCCTTCTAGGCTCCTACTTCCTTGTGCAATCCCTAATGGAATTAGCCCATTTTAACTGGGGAAATCCCTCACCATATCTGCGCAATCCCTCATAGACCTTCTACTCATTGCATGCACCATATGTACAACTCAAAAAATTATACAGTTGATTATACATTATCCTTGAACTCTAATATCAAATGGGTCTTCATTTGAACTGACATGCATGAGCTATTTTGAGTGATTTATCAGTTATCTAATTGATCACTACATGTGAATTAAGTCCAATTTAATTCATTTGACTTCTCCCTAGTTCCCCCAACAGTTAGAACTAGTTGCACTAAATTTAACTCAGTTAAAATAATTTAAATAAATACGACTCAATAGTAACTAAACCAGGCCCATAAAATTTAAGGATCACTCTACATGACTCCATATAGACTTCCAACTCAAATTTAATGAGCCAACTAAGTCAACTTAAGTTTGTTAACTGCTACAAGCTATTATGAGAATAGAATTACCATTTAATTCGTAATTTAATTGAAGGAAAAAATTAAATTAGGATTTTATTGATGTTATTTTTAACATTTCTTGTTGCTATTTTCAACACTCCCTCTCAATAAGAAAGGAATTCAAGTCTATCCAAATATAGTACCTTTGGAATATTCTACATGCAACACCTGTCACTATTGATGTTGCTATTGCAACTTCTGAAACTGAAAAATCATACAAACTAAATCAGTATGGTGCATTTATAGCCAGAACCTCTCACTACTACTAGTTATTGCATTGTCTATTGAAAATTTACATTTTTGCTAACTTTTCATTATGCCATCTGCACTTCTTCCAGCTCTACTCTGCGCTCCCTAGTATCTAACTACTGCTAGTCTCTACCATTGTCACTTTGACATATGACTACATAAATCGTCACTGATCCATCCATCTACTATGTATTGTGGGCTCCTGTAGCAACGTAATGATCCATGAGACAATACATCTCAATGGATCCTAGCCAACTTTCTACACTCTTGGGACTATTACTTCACATCCCCCCACCTCTCACTTGGAGGTATGACTACATGTGGTCCCTCTTCCCACTTGGCTCGGAATCTTGACATACTAGAGATCTCTTCTTGAGTGGATGACTCCACTCAGTCTCCTCTCTGCTTCTCTAATTGTGGCTGCTCCACAACTTTTTGAGGCTACATGTTGAGAGGTACTTCATGCTTGCTCTCAACCACCATGTCTCTAACCTTTGCCTTGCTCCTCAAAGCCTTGCATGCATCTTCAACCTTGAGAGCATACAAGTTCTTGATTCACACACCGATATGTTTCATATGTCCTGTGGTAATGTGTCTAAGAAAAACCTTCCCTTTTCTAAATATCATATCGCTAAGGCACTATAGAAACTCAGATCCATGATGTAACTATCCCACCATCACACAATTTTCCGAAAAAAAAAGAGTTGATTTTGAATTGGTGTATCTCCCTCATCCCAACACTAATTCAGTCAATTTTTGTTTTTGAACTTGGTATTTTTCTGCAAGGAATCCAAATCTTCTATTTGTTTTTTATTTGAAAATTTTGAACGAAAAAATATAGATCTACTCTGGAAACTCTCCAACCAAAAAAAATATTCTCCTCAATCTGCCAATATCAATGATCACAACTCCTTTTGTGTCACTAAAAATCTCCTCACTAATATTACCACTAGAAGCTTTCTAGCTCCATTAAGAAGTCTGCACATAGGGTCTTTTGGATCTGCCTTTAACTAGAGCTCCATCAATCTGCAAGGACAGACTTGAATTCTTCTATTCTATTGTGAATTTAGCTCTAATACCATGTAGATTTTTACTTGTAGATTCAACTTCTTATGTGATATGCTAAAACAAAAGATAATAATATACTCTACTCTTCAGTGTAAACCAAAATTGATCGATGAAATAAATAAGTAGAAAAGGAAGAATTTGAATCACACATAACAAAATATTTTTCTACGGAACACAACTACTCAAAAACCTGACTATCTGCATTGCATGAACCAAAATATCTACAAAGAATATACAATTCTTGTTCAACCCGAACAATTTTTTCACAAGTACAATCTATCTCTCTACTTCCTAGGCAAGCCTTGGATGAATACAATATGCTCTTTGCATCCTTGATCTCAACTTTCTCAAGTATTTTTCATCCTCTGCCTAACTGACTACCTTTGGCCAATAGTTAACCAAATTCCTAGCCTTCCAAGCTCGTACTTCCTTGTGCAATCCATAAGGGAACTAGACCATATTTAATTGGGAAAATCCCCTACCACAATTGTGAAATCCATCATAGGCCTACTAATTGATTGCACCATTTGTATAACTCGAAAAATTATATAATTGATAGTACATTGTACGTGAACTCCAATCTCATCTAGGTCTTCATGTGAACTAAGATGCATGGGCTATTTTGAGTGACTTAGCAGTTATCTGATTGATCACTACTTTTGAATTAATTCCAATTTAATTCACTTGACCACTCACTAGTTCCTCTAGCAGTTAGAAGTAGTTTAATTGAATTTAACTCAGTTAAACTGAATTAAATAATTACAACTCAATAATAACTCAACTTGGGCCCTTAAAATTTAGGGATGACTCTACATGACTCTAGATAGACTTCCAACTTGAATTTAATGAGCCATCTAAGTCAACTTAACTTAGTTAAATTGTACAAGTTGCTATGGGAATAGAATTACAATTTAATTCGTAATTTAATTCAAGGAAAAATTAAATTAGGATTTTCTGGATGTTATTTTTAACATTTCTTATTTCTATTTTTAACACAAATATTACAAAATGATAATGAAAAAAGTAAATGAGCAATAGACTCCTCATTCATCCGACATAGAACACAAAATCCATGGCTTACCCATCCTTGCTTGACAAGAATATCCGAAGTCAAATTTTTCCTTCCAACAACAATCAAATGACCAACCTATACTTAAGGGGGGCTTGCCCCTTCCATACTAATATGTGCCACTATTAACGCCCCTTTCATACTAATAGGTGCCACTATTTTGAAGAAGTAAGAAGGCTATCCTAAATTAGTGTAGCATATCCAAAGCCTTGATATTCCACCTTTTTTATGTTTAGACCATCCGCCTAGTTAATTAAAATACCAAGTTTAACTAAATTCAATACAAAAGAGATCCATTCACCTGCATTAACTTGAGAAAGGCCTAAATATTTATCTGAAAGCCACTGTTGACTATCTAAAGATACATCAACCCCCTACCAACATCAATGGTAGTAATACAACCTGAATTATCTAAAACTCCACGACCGTATCGAGACTATATGACAAATATTACATCCAATCCATGGGCCAGGACCAAGAAGAACTTTATCCTAATTCCTAATATTCCACAAAATACATTTCTCCAAAGCTTTGAAGCCACTTATGAAATTCCTACAAACCATAGAATCTCCCCTAGTCAATTTAGGCTCTTGTTTGAGCCAATTTATGACCGACATAGATATAAAAAATTTACCTTCATTAGGAGACTCCACTGATTATTATGGGGAGGCATACACCAAATGGTTTTGGCTATAAGATGTCTTCAAAATTTCTCCTTATTAAGTAAGCCCCAACCTCCCAAAGATAGGAAGTGACATATTATTCCAAGACACTAGATCCATTCCTCCTCCATTATTCTTGTGATTCCAAAGAAAATGGATACATACTTCTTTAAAGCACCTAAAATACATTTAGTAATTTTTTCTAAAGTCAACAAGAAGACCATGATCCCTTCCAAGAATGGTTTGATTAAAGATGAAATGATCACGCAATGAAAGCCATCAATTGGACCAATGACAAATGTTCTTTTCCACATTTTTAACAAGCAAGGACCAATCTCTGGTTTGATAATTATTACGCTTTAAGAAAAATTCAATACCTTTAAATCCATCATTTAAAGAACCAAACGTCAAGTGAAATATTTCTTGGATCAAATTATTTTTGGCTTCATCAAAGTTGTTGTTGAAACAACATGATTCGTTGAAGTTGACCTCCATGCCCGTCATTTCAAAAAAATAATACAAAATACTTTTGAAGCTTTGCCATTCCTCAACTATCCTTAATTCGATGAATAAAACATCATATCCAAGTAAATTTTGAGTTACCATCATCTCCTAGCCAAAGTGTACTCCTTTAATTCTACCCTATTATTTTTCCTTCATAACTAATTTTCTCAAACCTTTAATGATGAGTAAAAGAAGACAAGGCAATAAGGGACAACCATTATGAATGCCACCTAAAGCTTTGAAGAACACAGATAACTAACCATGAACAAAAACAGCAAAATTGGCTAATCTGACACAACCCATTATCTAGAAAACCACATCAAGCATGAAACCAATCTAGAGCAAGACTAGCCTAAGAAAGCACCAATCTACTTTATCATACACATTTCGTATGTCAATATTCATCACAATAGCTAGAATATTTCTATTTTTAATGGAGCACATGACTTCCTTAGCCAGCCTAAGAGCACCATGGAACTATGTGTTAAACAAATAACCAAATTGGGACAAATAAATATGATTTTAGAATCCAATATTTAACATGTTAGCTAGCATGTTTGAAATGATTTTATAAAAAGTATTGCACAAATCTATGAACCGATAATCACTGAAATTCCCAGGCTTCGTTTACTTTCTGATTAATGTAATTAAAATTTGGATTGATATTACAAGAAACAAACAATATCCTCTTGGAGCCCTCAACCACCTCCAAAATGTCCCTTCCCATAAGATGAAAAAAAGAAAAAATTAGCTCCATCGAATAGCCATCATGCCCTAGACTCTTGTAATTTAACATATTCTTCAAGATATTAAGGACCTACTCCTCAGAAAAATCCCTATCAATCCAATATGATCCTTCATAAGAGACAAATATTGGTAGGACCTTATCACTCTCATTTGATCAGATATATTATTATGGCCACCCTCCCTAAACAAATTTTGAATTAAGGAAATTACTTCCTCCATGATATCCCCACATCAAGATAGATACCAAGTGCCACACTATGATTAAATTGATTAAATTTGGTTTACCACACACCTATGACTTGAAAATTGATGAAAGTATATTGTATTATTGTCCCCTTCAATGAAACAATTCACTCTACTCATAAGCTTCCAAGAAATTTCCTGAATGTTGGAGATCTCTTCATTTTTTCTTATAAATTTTTTATTTTCTCCATTTTATAATATGTGAAAATCCCATCACTTTTGAAAACTAGTTTAGAAATTTCATTTTCAATCAACTATTGATCACCTAATTCCAAATTACTTTTCTTTTTTAGCCACACACCAAAAACGTTCTTTAGCAATTTCAAGTTTAGAGAGAATTGTTCCATTGAGAAATATTACAGGAATTATCAATAGGAACCCATATAGACCTAACCAAATTGTTGAAGCTCTCATCATCAAAACAACATTTATTAAATCGGAATGGATAGTGTCTCCTATTCTCATCCCCTAGAACAAGAAGGTTACGTTCGTGATCATATATTGATTCACAACACAGTACAAATGATACAACATTACTTTTGGCAAGAATTACTCCTTTACTAAAAATATGTTTAGTCACTTCCTAATTGCATTTACCTACAATTAGTTGTTGGACAAAGTAGGAACCAATTTTGGGGTTCAAAATTCACAAAACACATTTTCTCCATCCAATGAAGAAAATAAACTACCTTTGTGTCCATCTTGTTAGATAAAACCCCATACTTCTCTCTAGGATAAAGAGGAATTTAGATCTTCTACCAATATCAAATTATCCATATTTCATGAAATTGTAGTCCAATAGATTAAACCATAAGTGAATTCTATTTTTGTAGGGGCCATAATAGTTAGCAAAAGAGAGATTCATCTCGACAAGAGAACTAAACCCTTACATTAAAATTCCATCCTAACAGACACATCAATTAAATGGAACAGTTAAGGGTGGCAAACCTGACAGTAGAGAGCCTAAACTCCAATAAGAATTAACAAAAAAGAAATTCCTCCTGACTAATAAATTTGATAAACATTCGATAGATTCCAAGCCTACACACATAGTCTCAAAAATAATATTTGTATTATGAACAAAAAACATATCCTTAAGAGCATTTATATTATGGGAGCCCTCCAAACCCCTAACATTCAGGGGAAAAATATTCATTAGGTAACACTTGGAGCATGGAACTATGCTTTAAGGGCCAAAAAGAGGGTTGGAAGTATGATTCCAACCTTCCAAAACAAAATATATCCTTTTTCTTTAGACCCTTCCCTCTTCTCCAAGGGGATTGGAAGTTCGATAGAGCCTTTTTGTGGCAATTTATTCAAAAGCGAGGGGTTTTAAATTATGAGAAACTACCATTGTGCCCTTATCTTCCACAAAAGGAAGTGAATATAGAAAATACCTAGAAGAAAAATAAGACTTTGAGAAACCACCCTCACGCTATATTTTCTTTGGAGAACCCCATTCGATCCCTACTTTCAACACTTTGAAAATATGACTCTTAGTGATGCATAATAAATCCCCCTTATCCTCACCCTTATTTTCCAAAATCAAGACTAAAGAGGATAATACTCTTGATATTTTTCCCAAGTCCAACGATAAACAATTCTTAATATATCTTTCACCAATCATACCATTAGTAATATCTACTTCAATAAGCTTATATCCATCCACCATACCCACAACATCACTACTTATAACAGATACTTTGTGTTCGTCTCCTAAGTGTCATTGACTTGAATCAATTCTTCTAAATTCCCATTAGATTAGGGTTTAGTTGAAGCTCCTTCTTGATAGCTAGGTCTTTCAGGGCCTTTCTACGTCATATTTCTTCCTTGTATAATTAGAGATGAAACCCCTACATTGCCTTGCACACTATCATTATGAACCAATTCTAAACAATGGGTAGGGTTGTGAGAAGAGATTAAATCTGGGTAGTAGGCGAGAAATTCAATGAGTCTCAAGCCTATGCTGCCACAGAACATTACCTTGGATTTCATTTGAATATAAAATTATAATTTCCTAAGAGAATCAAAACTCTCATCAAGTCTAGACTTTCTACCAATTCTTCAACTTTCTTGGAATTCAAATTTTTCTCCACATTATATGGAAAGGACCTCCTCTAGGGGAAATCACACATGATGTACCCCAAATATTTACATCACCCACATCGGAAACAGACACCCCAATTGTCAAGGGGTTGCAGATAAGTATAATCCCCTTATTTTAAATCCAATTCTACTACTAAAGCTTTGGAAATGTCAACTTCTATAAGAATTTGAGCAATTCGCCACACATTTTGGATTAATTTTGTTTAACGAGAGGATAAGATTCTTCCAACCGAATTCCCATTGGCCCTTAGATCCTTAACATTTAAGAATTGTGGCAGCAAACATAGAAAAATAAGACAAACATGCTAAATTAGAAAGGATTCGTGCCATGGACCACAGATAGGGTACCAATGTCTTAAAAGAAAGCTTGACTCCGCACAAAACCACAAACCCTTCAATATTCCTCTGCATCCATTTAAAAAAAGAAATAGAACTCAGTCGTTTAAAAGAATGTGAAAAAATAAAAATAACCCAATCTAGAGAGCCAAAATTTTGCCAACCATTCTCCTTAACTTTTCCTCTTAAATCTCTTGTCCATGAATATACCAATGAGACTAACCTCATACAAAATCAAGGATAAATCAACAAAAGTATCAAACCCTAACATACATTCAAACCTTCCTTCTCTAGCTTGTAAACATTGAGTCTTCCTTCACCAACAGATTTTTTCTTTGGTTCTTGAAGGCATATCTAGGTAACCTTCCTTAAAAAACTTAGCCTCTTCAGGGATCGAAGACCAACTCAGTAAAATCCCTTCATTAAATTCTTCCTTCCCCAAAAAATCCATTAACTAACTTTAGTACTAACTTTAGTACTGAGGGCTTTCAACTTTGAATGGAATTAGACTAAGGGAAAACACTATAATTTTCTTCTGACCAACTATGTAATTCCAATCTTTCATGAGGATAGAGACCCTTACACCTGCCATCTCCTATGCCTCTTTTCAAATGCTCTTGATAAAAGACAGCAATGTACTCCTTGTCTCTTTTAAAAATCCTTTCCATTTTCCAAATTTCATTATCCTTGCTCACCCCTCAATTGTACCCTAGATCGAGGATCATCACATATTTTGGAGCCAGAAAATATAACAATAGATTACTTAAGGTTTTAACGCACACAAAATCGTGTAATCTTTGATCATCTAAATTGTGTGGTGGCTAGGGTTTACCCTAGATTTCCTTCATCTTCCTTCACTATTGGCTTTCCTCAACGTTTATTTTTCTAGACACTAATCATTTGTTGCAACAACATTGACCAATTATGGTTATGCTTGGTAATTATCAGCAATCTATGCCCACAATATATAAAAAATTGATTTGTATCTTGGGTCACCCTTCACTAGTAACTAGTGAGGTCAAATTTCATTTGACATGAAAACCTTGAAATAAATCACTACCATATTCAACACATTGGTACTAGATTTATTCACTACTCAAACAATAGGCAACTTCACCATATCCCCTAGGATTTCACTACTTTCTCCTCTATATTGTTCTCTTCCAAGTGTCATCCACACATTAGCTAATATAATATCATGTTTGTACTCATTTGGACTGTGAAGTGACTTAAATTATCCTAAGACAAACTTCCTCTTCCTCCACCATCAACTTTCTTTGGAGTGAATTTTTCTAACTGCTACTCATTTTCTACAATAGTACTAGCTCGTTCGAGTTATACTTGGTACCTATCAATAATCATTTCCTGCAATATCTATGAAATCAAAATGCATCGTGCTGCATCCTTCTCTAGTGAACAATGCCTTCAACATTCATTTAGTATAGAAGCCCTTTCCTGTAACCATTTCATTACTTACAGGATCAATGGTATTCTTCTAATTTTTAAACATATTTCACATAGTTCCCATAGTATGCCCAAAAACATTTATCATGTCTACAAACATATACTCAAATAAAATTCATATTTGTAATTTCAATATGTAAATATAAAAACGATTTCATTCATATTTTCAATTTTAATATGCAAACATATAAATATTTATGGTGCAACAAAGCCCACATGTAGAACTTGAAAAGTAGCAAGTTTCTTAAATAATTTAGTTGTAATTTCATATGTTATTACTTAAATTAGCATTACTATCATTGTTAAGGTGAGGTAGAAATGTATACTTTGAATACAATAATAAAATTAACAAGTTATTGTTAGGTGTGATACTATGTTAAAGTCATTGTTGTGAGCACCCATGGTATTAGTGACCGATGCTATTACATTTTACTTTCTTTGACCTCACTAGTTACATTTTACTTTGTGTCGCGTTAAGTTCAAATTTATTTTTATAATTCCTTTTATTAACTACCAGTATGAGATTTGTAGTTGGTGTAACCTAGGTATTACAAAGAGAAATACAAAAAGTGATATGGAGAAGTTGAATGAGGCAAACGTTTTCGTATGGAAATAAAAAAGAAGGAAAATATAATTTCTAATTCCAAAAGATCAATATTTCAAATTGAAGTTGTGATAAATATACTCTCAATAATGATATATGAATCTTGGATGTTGTTGGACATGAACTTCATTGCTAAAATTTTGTAGTCCCCGACAATGAGTGTCCCCTTCAATATACCAAGTGAGATGACAACAAAAGGAATATGAAATGAGTTGCATGATTTGTATGAGAAGAATATGGATTCAAATAAAATCTTATTCATGGAGCTATATAACTTCAATATGAAGGAGGGTGATTTAGTTGTAGAGAATTTGAATGAACTTAATATAATTACGAGTCAACTTGTCAAAATAGTTTTTATGATGAAATATAATCCATCCTAGTTATGTGTTCCATGCAAGATAACTGAAATAATTTGATAATAACTATGAACACGTTAACACCTATTGGGAATTTGAGGTTGATAATGTTAATAGAAGTTTAATGAATGAGGAGCTACAATGAAAATAAATTGTGAAAACCAGGGAGGAGAAGCTCTCTCCTTAGTTGATCATAGAAGGAAAATTAAACATAGTAGATAGGGGAACTCAAAATCAAGAGGAAAATCGAAACCAAGAATAGGAATACTTGTTTTCATTTTGGAAAAGCAAGACATAAGAAAAATGATTGTTAGTATTGGAATAAGGAATAGAAGGAACAAAAGGACAAAATATCAATCAACCCAAATAAAAAATCAAGTAGCACAAATGAAGGTGAGAATATTGTTTTTGCTTCTGAATGTGTTGTCTTATTTATTGTTTCAGTAGAAAATCATGTTTATATGCTTCCAGTTGTAGTATTGATTCAATACTTGACTCTGGGGAATCTCACCATGTAACCCCATGCAAAAACAATTTTATTACATATGAAGTGAGTGAGAATGGCAGGGTACATTTAGGAAATAATCATTTTTGTAATTTGTTGGAGTGGGAGATGTTTGAATCTAGACAAAGGATAGACAAGGTATCTTGCTTAAACAAGTCAGGCATGTCCAAGGCATGTGTTTGAGTTTGATAACTATTGGATGAGTGGACGATGTAGGATGCTCAAAAACCTTTACGAAAGGTGACAAGAAAATTAGTAAATGGTCATTGGTGCTGGTTAAAGGATTTAAGACAGGAACCTTATATATAGTGAGTGAAACAACAAAGATATCAAATGAAATTATTCTGGCAAAAGAATGAAACTTAGTAGAGTTATGGCATAGGGACTTGGGTGACATGACTAAAAAGGGCCTAAATTTTTTTGCTAGTAAAATCATACTTCCATGTTTGAATCCCATCAATTTGATATTTGTGAGAATTGAAGTTATGGTAGGAAACAAAGAGTTTCTCTTATCAGAGGCGGTAATGAAGGAATTTTTTTTTTATTAGAATGAATACACTATGATGTTTTTGGGTCGGTGAATGTTTAGTCTTTAAGAGGAGCCTTATATTTTGTCACATTCACAAATGATGCATGTAGGAAGGTTTGGGCCTACCCTATTAAAATTAAAGGTGAGGTGTTTGAAATATTTCATAAATTTCATGTTGTTATGGAGATGGATACTAATAAATTTCTCAATTGTTTTAGGAAACGTAATGGTTGAGAGTATAGCTCCAATGAATTAAAAAATTATTGCTACAGTTTTGGCAGTTGACATGGGGAAACTATCCTTGTGCTCCCCAACGTAATGGTATTGTAGAAGGGCCAAATCAAACTATTATGGATAAGTTTGAGAGTATGTTGTCAAATTCTGGATTGGAAAAGCATTTTTAAGAAGAATTCGTAAGGAAAAATTGTTATCTCATCACTCTCTTTCACTCTACACTCCTAGACATTAGTATTTCTAAAGAAGTTTGGACAAGTAGAAAGGTAAACTATTCTCACCTAAATGTTTTTACATGTGAAACATTCATGCATATTCACCAAGAAAATAGAACCAACCTAGATGATTAATCAAGGAAATGTAATTTTCAGGGATATGCATATGGTTAATTTGGTTATTGTCTATTATATTGGGTTAATCACAAAATTGTTAGAAGAATGGATGTAATACTTAACGAATTTGAGATGTAAGAAGGCTTGCGGGTGATATGGATGAAAAGACAATTGTTGATAGACTTAAAGAATAGCAAGAAAATGTCCCTTCATTGCAACAATCTGGGTATCAAATTCTAGATTCAAATGGATAGCAAGTGGAAAATGATGGAAAAAAACTTGAAGAAAAATTTCCACATTCATTACAAGAGATTCAACAAGAAAACACACCACCATAGTTGCTTCACACATATACTAGACCTCATAAGCCTGCATAAAGGCATAAAACTTGAAATTATATTTTCTAACAATTGAAGGTGAACCTCATTGATTTCAGGAAGCATGTGAATTGGAAATTAGCATAAACTATAAGAAATAAATGGAGGAAGAAATGGACTCTCAATTGGAAAATAAAACATAGGAGTTAGTGAAGCTTCTAAATGAACAAAATTCCCTACAAGACAAATTGGTACATATGATTAAACATGAGGGTGAAGAGTAAGAAAATATAAAAGGAAAGGTTGGTGGCGAAGGGAGTTTCCCAAAAAGAAGGTATTGGCTTTACAAAAAAATATTTACATGTTGTTAAAACATCATCCATAAGTGTTATCCTTGGTATTGTTACTCCTTTACCCTTATAATGTGAAGAAATAGATGTGAACATAAATTTTATTCATGGAGAATTAAAGGAGGAAATTTATATGGAAATATCGAAAGGATTCAGGTTAAAAGGAAAAGGGAACCTTGTCAGTAGGTTGGAGAACAACCTTTATGGGATGAAATAGACACATTGCCAATGATAAATAGAATTTGATTCATTTGCTGTTGATGCATTTAAAAATACTAGAGGCCAATCATTATGTCTACATCAAGGGGTATGAATAAGAAAGATTTATTATACTACTATTGTATACAGATGATATGCTAATTATTTGGCATGATAAGAACATGATTAATAGGTTGAATTCTTCAACCTGCAATGACATGTTTAGTTCCAATACAACAAATATTGGGAATGTGGACTATATGTGACAAAAAGAACAAAACATTGTGGTTTTCACAAGAAAAATATGTTCGTAAGGTGTTAGACAGGTTCAATATGGATGATGCCAAGCTAGTCAGTACACCCCTAACATCACACTTTAAACTTAATGTTGATTTGTTACCTTATGGTGACTAGAAAAAGGAGGAAATGAGTAAAATTACTAATTATTCAATAGTTGGTAGTTTGATGTATGCCATGGTATGCACTAGCCCATATGTTACAAATTCAATGGAAATAGTGAGAAGGTCCTTGTAAATCTAGAAAAATCAACCTTAGAAAGCAATAAACTAGATTTTGAGATATCTCAAGGGTACTACTAATTTTTTTTTTTTTTTTTATTTTTTTTTTTTATTTTATTTATTTTTATTTTTTTATTTTTTTATTTTTTTTTTTATTTATTTTTATTTATTTATTTATTATTTATTTATTTTTATTTATTTATTTATTTTTTTTTTTTTTTTTTTTTTTTTTTATTTTTTTATTTTTTTTTTTTTTTTATGTTTTGTAATAAAACATTGTTTTCTAGGGTTATACGAATGCAAATATGGCTAGAGATGTGGATACTATAATGTCCATCACTAGTTATTTATACATTTGTAGGTGTAGTAGTATCTTGTATGTCTAGATTGCAAAAAGTAGTATCCCCCTACATAGTAGACCTCGAATACATAGTTGTGACAAAATATTGCAAAGAAATGTTTTGGGTGCAAGGAATCTTAGGAGAGATAGGAATAAAAAAACATAAATACGCGTTGCATGGTAATAGTTACACTACCATTCATTTAGGGAAAAACCAAGCATATTATTCTAAGACAAAGCACATTAATGTTTGATATCATTGGATTCATCAAGTGTTGGATGACGGGATGCTATAGTTATATAAAATAAACACTAAAGAATATCCATTGATATGCTAGTGAAGCTCTTTCTTAGGGACAAGCATGAACTTTGTAGAACCTTCAATGGAGTAATGCAAACATGATGTAAAGAAACTTGGAAAAGGATTAGTGACAAGGAGAGAGAAACAATGTAAAAAATATTCACTGAAGATTCCTTTTGGTCTCAAGTGGGATATTGGTAGTTGTGAGACCAAATCAAATTGAATTCTTTATACACCCATGGTATTGATCAACCATGCTATTTTCCCATGGTACTGAGAGATGGTATTGTAATAAAAACTATTTATAAAGGGGTGAAACAAAGGTGGGTGAAATGTAATATTTTTTTATTGTAATAAAAAAGATATTGATCCCTCTTCCCATGGTTTTTTCCTAAATTGAGTTTTCCACATAAATCTTGTGTCTAATGTATGAGTTTTAATTTTATTTTTCAGTTAATTTTTTTGTTCTTTTACTAACAATTCTTTACATATAAATTACATAAAAATATTGTAGAGGTACTAATAAACTAAGAAACTTTAAAGTTAATGTGTTATAATACTTATATATTTAATACTTAATTAAAGTTAATTTGTTTTAACGTATCATTCTGTAAAAGTGTATTTATTTAGCATGTATTTGTAATTATGTAATTCGATGATATTTTAGACATAAATTGATTCCAAAAAAGTTATATTGACTATTAATATCCCATTTAACATCCAAATGATTTATGATTTCTATATAAAGAGCATGGAGGTCATTTGTTTTCCATTGATTTTGAGAAACACTTTTATTTACACATTTTTTTCTAATAAACTATCTCAATTAGTTATGTTGGTTGGCCTTCATGTTCAATTTGGTTATGTGTCTTTACATAAGGTGTTATCGTCTTTTAGAATACCTTGTTTCAATAACATGATAGAAGAGCCCATTTTAAGAGATTTTCTTGTTCATCATGAATATCTTGAACATTTATTTCCGATGTTTTTAAGTTTTCGCACTTATGCATGCTTTTGGGTTCAGTAGGCTATTCCATGTCATCTAAAACATTATGTTCAATTAGAAATGCTTTCTATTTCATTTGAAAATGTTTCAGTATTCCAAAATATGACTGTTTTGGTCAATATGTTATTTATAAATTATTTTGACTTATCTAATATGTTTAATTTTTTTATTTCTAGTCTACCTGTGTCTTTTGTTGTATTCTCTATGTGAATTTCACAAATTAGAAACAAAGAAAAAAGAGTTTTCTTTGCTTTTTATGCCCTTTATTTTATGCTTTTCATTTTGTATGATCTTGACCAATGAAAAATAAAGAGAAATTTTTCATTTAATATTTAGCTAGCCAAGATCTAACCCCGTTATTTCTAAGATTTGGATTTTTTTTTTTGAATTTTTTTTTGTTTTAGCATGCAACCATGTTGAAGTTTTTACTCCAAGTACGAAAAATGTTTTTGGGATAAGAATTCACTTCAATGTGAAGGTTTAAAAATAAGCACAAGAAACCCACCCCCACCCCCTTCTTCTTTATCAAACTTTATATATAGTGCATGTTATGTCACTTGGTTCAAAGTTACATTCTTTATAAGAGTCTCAAACTCGAGTCCTCTTTTTCAAGTCACATTTCTAAAAATTTCATACACTTGAGTAACTTCATAACTTTATTGAAAAATGTATTTTATTTTAGCTATGAAATATATGTTGGCATTATGTTTCAAGTGTTGTCCTTGATGGCAACTCACTCAGAGGTTGGTACAGGTGCTCAGAGGTTGGTACAGGTGATGGCAACTTAATTAGAGGACAGATCTCAGTACAGGAGGACAAGGAAGAGATATACGCAGGTTTATCAAAGAGAATCCGCGTATACACGCAGGTTTGCTTCAGTAAAAGCGCGTATATGTGGAAAACTTATCTTTGGTCCGTGGCAGTTATTCCTTGGAAGTTGTGCCTATGGTTTTGGACCATGGCATCTCGACGAACGTGTCGATCCCTAGTTTCGAAGTTGATGGTATTGGTTTGTTATGGTTTTGGACCATGGTATTGAGCAAGGCCTAAGGCTATATAAGGAGAAGATCATTAGGCCAAGAGGTGTGAAAAGAGTGAGCATTGGGTGTCTGACGAAGTGAGAGGATCTGGTATTGCTGGTTGTCTGTTCGGGAAGTTTGGCAAGGGTCGGATCTGATAGCGGAGGCATAAGTAATCATTTCTAGATCTGTACGCGGGTTTCCTTTGGAGAAAGTGCGTATACACGCGGTTTCGGTAAAGTGCAGTAGCGTATGCATGATAAAGTTTGATATCTCAGGTTGCTGCTGATTCTGGTGGTTGTTACAGAGTTCTGGTCTCTGGTTTGGGTTCTGTGTTCTTATGACAGGGTTTCAGTGATTCAGTATTGGGTTGTTTAATGAATTATGATGCAAGTTTAAGTTGATGATTGTATTGCAGTAATGTTTGTTTTGTACTCTTGGATCCAGTCTGAAAATTGATGAAACGTGGTCCCCTAAAGATTGTAGGGTCAGCACCTACGTACTAGTAAATGGATCAGCTAGTACAAGAGCTGAGGGGGTTGTAGCTCCCTTCCAGAAGTAGTTGGAAAACGAGAGAGGGTTGTAGCCCTCTGCAGGTTGTAGCCTGCATACTGGTAAAGGACTGCACCAGTATATTGTAAAAGAAGTTTCTCATTAAAGAAGAAAGAAACGAATTGCAGCAGGTGGTTTTCACCCACATTGGGTTTCCACCTTATATCATGGTGTTCATGTGTGTGGCTCTTGTGTGATGTCATGTTCTGTTATACTGCACCTGTTTACTGTTAATATGCTTAATAATGTTCTGATGCATTCACTGAAGATTAATCTAACTGAATTATAAGATCTCTGGGTATACGCTAGTTTCATTAGACACAGTCGCGTGTATACGCTGGTTCACTTAATTGAAGTAGCGTATATGAATCTGAGTATGAAATTGAAAATTTTTATCTGATCTGATAATACTGATTCAGCCCCCCCTCTCAGTATTATTTCCAACAATTGGTATCAGAGCAGGTCCTTCAGAGGAAGCTTGATTGCTTGAAGGAAAAGATCCATTAGAATGGCTAATCCGGAAAGAGAGGCACACATCAGAACACCAGTTTTTGACGGAAACAATTTTACTCACTTGAAGATAAGAACCACTGCATATCTACAATCACTTGGAGCAGAAGTTTGGGGAATCGTAGAAGGAGGATACAAATTCCCATCAGAAACTCCTACAGATCCAGCAGAGAAAAAGCAATATGAGCTCAATGCCAAAGCTGTTACTGTCCTATTGAGCAGTTTGACTCAATCAGAATTTATGAAGATCATGCATTTCAAATCAGCTAAGGAAATATGGGACAAAATCGTCACAAGCTACGAAGGAGATGATTAGGTAAAAAGAGCAAAGCTTCAAACTCTCAGAATCCGGTATGAAACTCTTAA
>APFE030885263.1:0-14153 GCA_000404065.3 Pinus taeda
GTGGGTGGGTCTATGTGTAGATATGTATGTATATATATTGTGCTAATATGGACTAACTTATGCGGATGAGATAACCTCCCAGAAACTTCATTAAGGTATGGTTTGATCTTGTTTTCTATTCTATTTATCTAAAATGGTATTCTTGCAGGAAGAAGAGGACTAGATATGACGAGAAGAATGGTGGATTACAGTTCACGTGACTCTCCTTACAAATCAGTTGAGTAGTAAGTAGATGAGTATTCTCTTGGTATAACAGATATTTGGTGGGAAGATGTGAAGCATGTCAGAGGCATCAAGGTAGAAGATTTGAGTTGGCATGCTTTTAAGAGACTCTTTAGAAAGAACTACTTTTCTAAGGGATATTATGATGGAGAGGCCAAGGAATTCTATGAGTTGAAGATGGTTTCCATGATAGATGAAGAATACAACACCAAGTTTATGGATTAGTTGAGGTATGTGTCCTACCTGAAGGATGAGAAGAAAAAGCTTCAATTATTCATTAGTGGACTACCATTAGAATTCAAGGATAATATTGAGTATGATGAGCCTCGGTCATAGGAGGAATTCATCAGGAAATTGAGGCATTGTTATGATCAGTCGAAGTGCAATTCTAAGCCTAAGCGTGATTAGAAAGGGAATGAGAAGCTTAAAGGAAAATTGCCTTAGAATGGAGGAACACCTTAGGATGTCGGTGAGAAAGGAACTGTGGCTCCTCATAATAATTTTAATGCATTTGAGAAGGGACGTGGACCTTAGTTTAGAGAGAAGAAGAATAAAGGTAGCGGCATAGAACTGTTGTAGTGTTGAATTTTTAGAAAATACCATCGCAAGAAGGATTGTCAATTGTACAAAGGTGGTAGGCCTTATATCTATAGTGCTCAAGAGGAGAAAGTAGTTGGGGATGTTGGTCATAGTATTCCTTGGATCTATGCAACACTTGATAACAAGAAAGAAGATCATTAAGCATCCATTATTGAGATGGAAGGTAAGCTTTGTGATCACATTGTTTCCATTTTGATTGATCCTTGATTTAATTATAGTTATGTTATTCCTGACCTAGTGGATAAGTGTGCCTTGAATAAAGAAGTTCATATGGATTCTTGGTTGATGCATATGGTTATAAGGACTAAGAATAGAGTTCATCATTGGGTGAGAGCTTGTGAATTTGAGCTGAATGGTATGCCTACATTAGCACATATAAATGTGCTTCCTTTGGAATCATATAGTATACTTTTGGCCACGGATTATTTGTTTACTCATGGGACCAAGGTAGAATTCTATGAGAAGGTTATTAAGTTCCTAGATGATGATGGAGAGAAGAGAATATTGCAAGGAAAGAAGAAGCCTACTTTAGTGAGAATGGTTACAGCCATGCAAGCTAAGTGTAGTTTCAATAAGGGGTGTGTATTATTTGTAGTGCATGTTTCCAGTGACAAAGGGAAGGATGTGGGAAATTATGAATTCCTAAAGAGGTATCCTATTTTTTAGTAGTTTCAGGATATATTTCTTGCAAAGGTTTCAGAGTTACCACCTCATGGGGAAGTGGATTTATATATTGAGCTGGTACTAGGAGCAACACCAACATCAAAGGAACCTTACAAGATGAGCACTATTCGGTTGGTGGAATTGAAGTTGCAACTTATGGAAATTCTTGATAAATGATGCATAAAGTCAAATGTATAACCTTCGAGTGCACTAGTGTTGTTTGTAAAGAATAATGATGGTACTCTCATATTGTGCATTGAATACAGGAAAATTAACAAGGTGACAATCACGAACAAGTATACATTTCCGAGGATTGATTATTTGTTTGGTCAACTAAACGGAACAAGAATGTTTTCAAAGATTAATATGAGATTAGGATATCATTAGGTGCACATCAAAGAAGAAGGCATCTACAAGACTTCATTCCATACTAGGTATGGGCATTATGAGTTTGTGGTAGTTCATTTTGGTCTTCCAAATGCACGAACCACTTTTATGTGCTTGATAAACAACGTGTTTCATCCTTATCTGGACAAGTTTGTGATAGTGTTCATTGATGATACATTGATATATTCTAAGAATTAGGAGGTCAAAGTAGAGCACCTAGCAGTAGTGTTGAGATTTTTGACAGAGAATCAGTTGTATTCCAATCTTAGAAAGTGTATTTTAGTATTACATTCATTACTTGGGACATGTTGTTTCCAAGGAAGGTATAGTAGTGGAACCAGAAAAGATTAAAGCTATCATGGAGTATCTATCTCCTAGGAATGTGGATGAGGTTAGATAATTCATGGGACTATCATATTATTACAAGAGGATCATCAATAACTTCTCGTGGATTTCCTATCCTACTACATCTTTGTAGGGAAAATGAAAGAGGTTTGATTGGAATGAGGAGTGTACAACTAGCTTCAAAACTTGAACAATTTTCTTATAAATTCTCTAGTTTTGAATATTGCATATCTTCATAAGGAGTTTTATCCTATATATATGCCTTCAAGAAAGGACTTGGTGGAGTCCTAATGTAGGAAGGACATGCGGTATGATATGAATCAAGGAAGTTGAATGAGCACAAGCATAACTATGTGACTCATGATCTTGAGTTGGAAGAGATCATTCATGCCTTGAATATGTGGAGGAATTATCTTCTTGGTGCGAGGTTCATCTTGATGAGTAATCATAGTGGATTGAGGTACTTGCTTGACCAACCCAATCTGAATTCCACACAAGGAAGATGGTTGGATACTCTTAGTGAGTTGATTTCGAGATCAAGTACATTAAGGGAAATGAGAATCAAGTTGTAGATGCTCTCAGTAGGAGGGTGCAAGTAAATCATATTTCAATTGTGATATGTTATGCGATAGGTTTACAAGAGTGTATCTTGAACCCACAAAGCATCATGATAGGTACCGACAACTGAAGCATAGTTTGCCGGACTAGGGTGAAGGTAATGGGGATGAATAGTATCATCTTGTGGTAGATGGCTTGGTCAAGTTTAGGAATAGGATTTATGTGTGAGATAACAGTGATCGCGGGAAGCTTATATTGAGGAAGTTTCATGTCAAGCTGTTTTCAGGTCACCCTCAATACTAGAAGACTTTGACATAAGTCAAGAAGTTCTATCATTGGTTTAAATTTAAGAAAGAATTTGTTTATTTTTTTTTCTAGATGCTTGGATTGTCAGTAGGTGAAAGATGAGTGTAAGCACCCATCTAGTCTACACAACCTATTCCAATTCCAGCATGGAAATCATGTTAAAATTATGAATTTATGGTCAAATTCCACTTTGGATAGCTCACATGATGGAGATAATGATTTCATTGAATTCCTCTTTTCAAGAGGACCAAAATCAACCTAAAGATCATCTTATTTGGAAAGGAAAAAGTTTCTTTTTGAATTTATTTATCCACTCATGTATATTGGATTAGGTCAGCCCTAAGCACATGTAGAATTGGACATGTCAGAATCAACATCAAGTGGACCCTCATGGAAGCCTGTATATAGAAGATTCCTAAAGCTCATTTGGACAGAATCATCAAGAACTTTCTTCTCTCTTTTATTTTTTTGTTCGCATAGGTCTAATGGAGGAAAGCTCGCGCAAAGAGTATGAAACTACAAGGACAAAGCTCACACGTCTCTAGTGTTTTTGAGTCTCAGACGCACACTCATAACTAAGAATTGTTGTCCCTATAGGTTCGCACAATATGGTCAAGGGAGATTTTGGGAAGTCTCAAATGGTCGCACACATTGTCTAAGGGAGCGTCTATGAGGCAAGGGTTTTCGTAGTCCAGTTTGGCCCCAAACGCTCACATGTAGTTCACCTAGGAGCATCCAAGCCAGTATCAAACACTCACATATAATGTCTTAGGGAGCATCTGCGACCAAAAAATGAATTATTAGTACTCTGAAGTTTCCACTTAGTGACAACAACATTCAACAATTGACAACAATTAGTGACAGTGTACTACAGTCCCCAAAATCAAGATTTTTTAGTACAAGCATGTTTAGGGTCATGTCATGGATGTTCTAGTTGTTTTATTTCATTGATGAATATATGTATCATTTTAATCACTTTTTCTGAATCATTTGAGGACAATCTAAGAAGAAGAATAAATTGCAAGGGTTTTCCCCGTAGTGGGTTTTTACCTAGTCTCCTTCCAATCTTGGTGTCTCTATGTGTGCATGCTTTTCTTCTATTGTTCATTTATGTTCCACTACATTAATGATGATGATATTTTTCTTTCTACACAGTTGCGTATGTCGATGAATAATGATGTAAATCTAAATAATGTTATAATTTTATGGAGTGAACTTAATGTGTTAATGAAGGAATGAAATTATCAAAGAAAAGAAAAATGTAGCCTAATCAAAAGTTTAGCATGGTATCAAATCTAGGCTGAACAAAAGCCATGGAGATCACCCTGATGATGATAGAATTGATGGAAGCAAGATGAGGATGGTGAAGACCTAAAATAATCATAGGATTTGAAGAAAACCTTAGACAATTTGTGTATTAGGGTTTGATGGATATTAAGAGGATAGGGTTTGAGATAAACCCTAGATTATCGAAAAATATGAGATATGAAATCGAGTATGGTCAATGTGAATATGATCAAGCACTTGTGAAAGATTTTATGAAGCCCTAGATGGGAAAGTCCCTAGTAGGCCTCGTTGGACAATTGAAGACAACATTGGTATGTGGACAATGGACATTGATGGCTATTGAATGTTGGTTCAAGAGGAAGAGGATCCCCTCTCATTGAAGATAAGTATTTCTTATGATGCTTCCTTATGTCCTTACTTTTTGTTTATATTTATGGATATGATTATTATTATTATTATGTATACTTCCTACATATATATTTGGATATATGGATTTTATAACATCCTTCATGAGTTGTGATAAGTGGATCCTTCTTGAGGATCATTTGAAATGCAAAAAAGGTGGCTAAAGCAGGAAAAGGGTAAAGAGGCACTACGTGAAAAGATGAAAAAGTGTTACAAGTTACTTATATCTAATGAGAAGGTGCACGTGTACTTGAATATTTCAAGGTATGCGTGATATATTATTTCACTATTATGTTTCAACTGTTAATCCTTATCGAGAATATATCCTTCTCAAATGGTCCATACATACATATGAAGGTGATTTGGTTTATGTTGAAATTGTGCACCTAGTATTGAACACTTTTGATATTCTTGTATCCTATGTTAATATTTGATATACTTGATGTTGGATATTTTGATCCCATAAGGGAACCTATCACCCTGACTCTAGATACTCTTGATACTTGACATGCATAAGACATGATGTATTTCACATAAAAGGTTAGCCCCTTGATTCTTATACATGATAAAATTATGCTCGTGGAAGGCTTGGCACTCTTCTTGTTTTGATAAAATTTTATTGAATGACCTAACTTCATCTTCTTGATAATGATAAGCATGGTGATAAAAGTGTAACTGTGGTCATGTCTTGATGTGATGTGTAACTATAGCATATGGTAAAATGTGATGATAGAAAGTGTTATTGTTCATGATCCTTGAGATATGATGTCACATATGCTTGCTTCCGTAATCTTTCAAGTCTAACACTTGATGAAAGATTGATGACATGGTGTTGGTGACCATGAAAGATATATGTTTATGATCTAACATATTTGTTGTTGCATGACACTAGTAGAGAGATGTTGATGACCTAATTGAATATGAATGAAGTATATTCCCATTTAGAGGGAGAATATCTTCTCAATATTCTTACTCATATTACTATTTTCATTCTATACTGTTGAAGTATGATTTATGTGCATCTAACATTATTGAATTTCAATAGAATCCCAGATCTGAAGCTCGTACAAAAAAATAGGGTTTTTTTCTGGACGCACACACAAAACTGGGAGATTTCATTCTTAGATGCACACATGCTAAGGCCAAAGTAACATTCAGGAAGCTAAAGATGCTCCCATGCTAACCTGAAGGGAGCATCCAAAGGTTTGACAATAGTTGACCATCATCCAAAGTTTTCTGAAGACGTCTGAATTCTAAATTGATTTCTGAAATAGTTGCGTTAAATTGTTGATCACAGAAAAATGAAGTGTTAAATCAGATGTCTACCTGAATCATGCCAATCATACAAATATGAAGACAAAAAGATCTTTGAGCAAGAAAAGTTTAAATATTTTCTATAATATGAAATTGTGTTTGAATTTGACCAAGATAAGTATACGAATATGACATTATGATTTAACCATTGAAATTTGTGATATAAAGGATTTGGTTGACTGATATAGATAAGAAGTGTTTTAATTTTGACATGATTCTTGACAATGATTTAAAACTCACTTGATATTGAGATATGTTTTTGGACTATAAATCTCTCTATGACAACAAGTCTTGATTTGACCTAATGTCTAATGATTTGATTTGACCATTGATGATTTTCCTTGATGAGAATGATATATGAGCATAGTCACTTCTGATGACTTATATTGTGATAGAATGGCTTGTATTATGATTATGAGAATGACTTGATTGATATTGCATGATAGATCAAAACTTGTTGGCATTGATACTATGACATTGATAGCTTTGACAGGCTAACTTAGTTGATGGTACAATATTGATTTATGAAAAGCTGAGCAAGTTGGTTTGGTAAAGTATTATGTTTGCAGAGAGCATCACATGAAGAAAGCTTCCCGATCCGCATGTGTCCACATTTATTGTTATCTAGTGAATTCAAGATGACGTATTCCAAGGTATGGCATTAATTTTGGTTCTAGTTTCATATATTGATGACCTATTCCTAATAGGCAATGATCCTCCGATGATATAAGTAAGAGGGAGATGTATTTTGAAACTTGAGATGATGAATGGATTGATTTCTAAAATTGGGAAAAGATAATCTATATTGTGAAGCTATTGAAGAAGTATTGGAAAGTGGAAATGAAAATTCTTGGACACTCTGATTAAAATTTGTAACCGACAATTGATTGAACCATTTTGAACATCTACCTATGTATATAAATGATATGCATAGAACCCGAGTTGCTTCATACACATTGATTTGGCGCCAAGAATCCTTCAATATATTTTCATGAGATGATTTATTCTTGGTCTAAGACATTCGTCCTATGATATATGACTGTATGAATATGATGATGTTGATTGGGATTGCCATGAGCGAGATGAGAACATATTAGCGTTGCGTTAGTATGATATCTTCCATGATGAGAGGTCTGTAGAATGACCTAGGTTGAGATGTACAATGTTGCTAGCATGGCTAGCTATGAAGCAGGATGAATAATCGTTTGAAGAGATGTTTGAGAACGTTTTGAATATGACATGGATACATTGCAATGACATAGAGAGGTGGAGAATTCCATATATATATAGTTGGGACTGAGATACTCCCGTATATTGAGATAGTACAATTGTACAATACAAGCCTTTGCTTGTGTTTGACACCTTCTTGAAAGAGAGGATGTTTATGGTATCTTTTTGTGATCGATATGATTATTTATGTTCTAACATGTTATTTGATTTGATTTAGATTATGAATAGGAGACAACTACTATTGATTAATGATTATTACCTAATACAAGTACAATGATATGAGCATGATGAGAGTAGTGTTGAATGAGGACACTGATCTAAGCTCTTCCTCCCCTGTCTGAGCTCCCAGGGTATGGAATTGAGATAGAGGGATCCTTGGGTTGAAGGAACTCTAGACAATAGGGTATCACCCCAATCTATTACCGATAGGGTTGGAGTATTAGCTCACCCTATCTTGGTATTTGTAGAGTATACCCCAGTTGGCATCATACCCACAAGTTGGGCTTGTTTGGATTATCCCTCCTTGTTTGGCCAACAGTTGAGGAGGCTTGGGGGTGTGATATCCTTACCTTTAGTAAGTCAAGTATCTCTTCTAAGCTAAGACATGATGCAGGTGTTCTACCACATGACTATTGAGGGTCATTGTTTGGAATATCAATAGGCTATATGATGGGATGAGTAATAGCTCCCACATGAGATTTTGGTTTGAGTAGTAGCTCCCCGATATGATTCTAGGTTGAGATGTGATCCCAATGATATGCTCTCCAATGACAATAGATGATGACATATTTCCGGGTAGTATCTCATCAACATATTTCCAGGTAGTGCCCTCTTGACATATTTCCGGGTAGTAGATCATCGACATATTTCCACGTAGTATCTTGATGACATGTATCTGGGTTGTAGCCTGCTAAATAATATTTTGGGTAGTAGCCCGTTGACAGATATTCCAGGTAGTACCCCACTAACTGATATTCCAGGTACTATACCACTGATAAAGGTCCCATTTAGTAGCCCACTAGAAAATATGTCGGGTAGTAACCTAATGAATATAGGATGGTAGCTTAAGCTCCCCTCTAACTCTTCTTATTCTTCTAGATTTGAGAATATTCAACATATGAGCATGAACGATCAAGAGATAAGAAAGGGATGGATTTCTATATACATTAATGATTTATGATGATGATCATCGCATGATGAATACATCACAAATATGGTCAATGACAATACGTGATGTCACTTAAGCTACTAGAATGGCATATTCCTTAATGGACAGATATTGACAGGTGGAATTCTCCCTAGTTTAGAAGGAGTGTTAAAATTATGCAACTACGGTAAAATTCCACCTTTTACATCTTACATGATGGAAATAATGATTTCATTGAGTTAATCTTTTCGAAAGGGCCAAAATTGACCTAAATATCATCTTATTTTGACAAGCAGAAGTTGGTTTTTGAATTTATTTATCCACTCAAGTAAATTGGATTAGGTCATCCCTAAGCACATGTACAATTTGATAGGTTGGCCTCAACATCAAGTGGACCCTCATGGAAGCCTATATATAGAAGATACCTCAAGCTCATTTGGACACAATCATCAAGAAGTTTCTTCTCTCTTCTATTGTTTGGTTCACACAAGTTTGATGGACGAAAGATTACGCAAAGTGTCTGCAAACTACAGGGACGAAGCCCACGCATGTCTAGGGTTTCTGAGTCTCAGACACATACTCGTAAATAAGGATTTGTATCCCTATATTCTTGCACAATATGTCTAAGGGAGTGTCCGAGAAGTCTTGGATGCTCGCACATAGTTTCTAAGGCAACATCCAGGAGGCTAGGGTTTCCGCAGTCTAGTTTGGTCCTAGGCGCTTGCATGTAGTTCACTTGGGAACATTTTGGTCAATCTTATATGCTCATGTAGAGTGTCTCAAGGAGTGTCTGGGATGAAAGTATGAACTATCAGTACTCAAAATTTTTCATTCAGTGACAACAACATTCAGCAGCTGCCTATAGTGAGTGATAGTACATTACAATCCTCAAAATCAAGGTTTTTTATTACAAGCATGTTTCAGGTCATGTCAAGGATGTTATATTTGTTTTTTTGCATTGATGAAGATATGGATCATTGTACTCACTTTTTCTTAATCACTTTATGATGATATAATAAGAAGAAGAATTTTCAAGGGTTTCCCCTGTAGTGGGTTTTTCCCTGTTCTCCAACCAATCCTGGTGTCTCTATGTATGCATGCCTTTCTTGTATTGTTCCTTTATGTTCCGCTACATTCATGATGATGATATTTTTCTTTCTACATATTTGCATATGCTAAAGAATAGTGATGTAAATCTAAATAATGTTATAATTTTATAGGGTGAACTTAATGTGTTAATGAAGAAATGCAATTATCAAAGGAAATAACAATGTAGCCATATGAAAAAATAACAAATGGGAGGTCATTTTGATAGAATCCATTACAAATTTTCTGAGGAAATGGAGACAACATGATTCCATCATGGTTGTAGTTGACAGGTTGAGGAAGGTAGCTCAATTCATTGTAGTAAATTCTATGAATTCATATAGTGAGGTAACTTAGATCTTCATTAGGGAGAGGGTGAGGTAGCTCAGTTGTTCACTAAGGAGATAGTGAGGTTGCATGTGCTCTCAAGAATATCATATCATATAGAGATTTGAAGTTCGCTTCTAGGTTTTGGAAGGAGTTGTTTGTATACTTGGCGATATATTTAGCTTTGAGTACAACTTATAATATTCAGACAAATGGACGGACAAAGAGGGTGAATGAGATTCTTAAGGACATGTTGAGGATGTACATCACGCATTAAAAAAAGAATGGGAGGAGTATCTTCCACTCATGTATTTTTGATATAATCATGGGTATCGGGAATCCTTGAGGATGAGTCCACTTGAGGCTCTTTATGGGTGGAGTTGTAATACTCCTATCAACTAGAGTTATCCAATGAACATGGTGTTGATTGGACCAAATATATTGGCAGAGATGGAGAAGGAGATGCGGGTTATTAAAATTAATTTGAAGGAAACACATGATAGGAAGAAGAGTTATGCAGATAAACACAGATAATTCAAGGAGTTTCAGGTTGGGGAGCATGTGTACTTGTGCATCAATCCCAAGGGGACCTCTTTGAGGATTGGATCATGTGCCAAGTTGGCACCTCACTATTGTGGGTCTTTTGAGATCCACGAGAGGATTGGACTAGTAGCCTATAGACTTGCACTACTTCCAACATTGAAAGTCCATGATTTTTTCCATGTTTCATTACTTAAGAGATATGTGCACGACGTTGGTCATTTGATTAATTGGTCAATATTGTAGGTGGAACTAGAGGGAGAGTTCTAGTCAGAGACTCAATGCATATTGTAGCAGAACCAACTCATGCTCCATAACTTAGAAATAAAGCAAGTTAAAGTGTAGTGTGTTAGACTCCGTCTCACATCAGAGATTGATTCTTCTTCAAAACCCTGTTTTGAAGAAGAACTCATAATGTATTGTTTTAAATTATGTAATTTATGCTCCAGCTCTTCAAAAGGTAGCAGCAACTTCAAAGCTCCTATCTGCATAAGCACAATTCAGAATATCGCTAGCAATCAGAGGCAACAAGTTATGTGGAGAAAATACCAATTGCAGCAGTATCAATTGCACAAGTTCATGGTGGTATTTTGAAAGATGGTACACGGATGGTTATAAAGTTGCAACACTTGCAAATGGAGACAATAAAGAGGAACCTTGAAAAGAATAATTCAGACATATTGTAAGCCCCTGCCTACAAAATAAGCAGTGTGACCCTCCTTCATCAGGAATCGCTAGAGGTTGACTTATCCCATCGAAAAGAGGAAAATGTGCAAGGCACAGAAAACATTCTATATCACTGTGTTGTTTGTGAGTGGCTTGAAAACGGTAAAACATTATTCTTTTGCTTGAGAAGAAAAGACCACATGTTTGTAAGGTTTCTCTTCTAGTGGAAGGCTCAGGACAACTACCATTTCTTATTGCTGCTGCTAAGCAAGAACATTTAAATTATAGAAGTTCGCCTCATTTGGCCCGCCATAAAAATATTTTGCAATCAACTTTAGGAGAAGAATCATATGCTATGGCTATCAAGGAGATATGGGAATGTTTCCAAGTTCATTTCCTTGAACTTCTTGGGGCTGTTTTTACAAAATCCAGCCTTGAAAAACTGGAATATGCAGTATCTAAATCAGAGAATGCGCTGCAAGATTTGTTCAACCATCACATCGAAGAGCTGGAAATGATATTTCTACCCAAGAGATTATACTCAGGGGGAGGCAGCACTGTCAACAATATACCCATGCTAGAAATTATAGTTGTTGTCATCTTTCTTATCCATGATTCACATACCCAAGTTCAGAATGTTGCCACTACCTCAGAAACCTCATTTGCAACCACTTTATTGAGATTTTGTTTCTTTGTTGCATCAATACTAGTTAAAAAGGCTGCGCAATCTGAGAAAAAATCACTGAATTTTCTATTGCCTGGAGTTATTGTGTTCATGGAGTGGGTTGTGTCTCAACCATCTTTCGTGAAAGATATCAAGGTCGAGCATTGCTGCATTGTTTTTCAGAGATATGGTGTGATGGAATTTCGTAGCAGAGGAGACTGGGCAGAACATAATTTCCAGTTTAAAGAATCCAAGGTGACATGAAGTCCTTTCTTTCAGTCTATCTCCAAAGGCAGCCTTATATCGACCTATAGGGGCTAATGGCAATATGCAGTGGTGTGCTATGAATTTCATGTCAGCGAGTGTTCCTGATGGTCTTGGTTTTGGTGAGCAAGTAAACCATTTCGGACTCTTTTTGTCGGAATCGTTTGGCTGGGGTCATTCATTTGAGTCTGTTACATATAAAGGTCCCCGCTTGACCAAAACGGCAACCATTTTCCCTGAAGTCATAGAATGCTGGGGAGTAGTTGTTAAAGGAAATGATCAGGAAACTCTAAATGTTGTGAAAGGCACAGTGCTGGAGCGATTCAAAGAAGATCGTAATTTGTTGAATATGATGGGGATTGCAAATTCAAGTGATCAGTAGACTGGATTATGCAGCAATTCAGTAGTGCAAAGATTGTGAGAAGGCTTCTCCAGGTGGCATATTTGATTGTGACATTTATGATTTCACTTATTTCACAGCTCTCCTCTCTCCCTTAGACGTTCCTATGTACTTTATGGTTACCCCTCGTCATTGTTCTCTTTCTGACACCTTAATTGCCAGCGGAATCCATTATGGATGAGACCCATAATTTTCTTTCATATGCTACCCGAGTTCACCCAATTGTAAATGATGGCAGGCGTGGAGCAAAGCATTGGTTTAGATGTGGAATATTATTGTAGACGCTGTGATAAAAAGACAAACCTGATGATGCTTGTTGCATCTGAATCTCTGGAAGTACGAGCTGATGTTGAGAAGAATTTGTGTCTTGCTTTACTCATCATACAGGGTACAAGGCAGATTGTGAGGAGGAAGAGGCAAAAGAGAACCACTTAGTTAGAAACATAGACATCTGCATGGGTGTCTATCAAGGTCAATCACAGAAAATAGAATTTGGCATTTACTCACATTATATCTTGCACTGATACCCCAGGGGAAAGGATAGCGCCACTATCCCATAAAATTGGTCATAAAAATGATTCCTTTTAAATAGAAGACAAGAGTGAAGCTTACAATGATTTTACAGAGGTTAACATCTCTAGCAAAATACTAAGTTTGGTCTAGTGATTCATGAAATGTCTTACTTTGTTCCCCTGATTAAATTGTGCGATATCACTCAGAATAGTTAAGATACTCGGGATTTTCTTGTCTACTGTTCCATGAAAAGGATAGAGATTAAGCCTGCAATTCGTGAAATTGATACAGCGATCTGGGCAGTACACTACAAAAGGTTGGCATTTTCATGATTTGTGGCTTTGCAAACAAAAGCTACGATCTTGATGGGATGAAACTGACCCAGCTTTGACCATGAGAGGTGGGATTTCTCAATCTTAAAAATACACGTGTTGCGTGACTGCCCTGTTTAGTGCCCGATTTTTATGATGCATTCTCTTATCAATAAGAAATTCCAAGTCAAGATACGCCTAACACAGCACAAAGATATCCATCATAACAGGAAAACAGGAAACGATCTCCTATTTCAAGACCTCAGTTAGTGATTTAAAAAATAGCTGCGCTCCAGCAGTTGTTCCATGTGTCGGCTATTGGAGGATGTTTAGGGAGATGTTGCTTTATTTTTGTAATTTTATTTAGGGAGATTATTTTTAGGAGATGAACACTCTTTTTTCTAATTTTTGTAATTATAGTTCCACAGTGCCCTGATTTTTGGGTCGTTCTGTTGTTTTTGTTTTAGAATAGTTTATAAAAATAATCATTTGTAGGAGTAAGGAGAGAGTTTTCTGAGTGCTGAGGGGAGCTGCTGGAGCGTAGCAGAGCTTTCTTGTACAGTTTTTGGTAGAAAATTTAATGGAATTTCACAGCTCTGTTTGCTGAGATTCATGTGGTATGTTAATTTAGCATAGGTTTTCCCTTTGTCTCATATGTAAACTGTTATGTTTCATTCACCTCATTATCATATCTAATCGAGCAAATGAAGTGATTAGGTAGGAATTCATAGTATTGTATGCTCCTCCTATAAATTTGCTCACATTCAATGTTTTCTTCTGTTTAAGGAGGATTCAGAGTTATTGTCTGCCCTCCTTAGCTCCTCACTAGTCTTTCCATCCCATTGAAATCCAGATTTGATGCTAAATTTCATGCCTACCTTGCCTCAGTCAATAACCTGTGTTGTTCATTATATTTTT